>JASANA010004120.1:0-10087 GCA_030248095.1 Ptycholaimellus sp. GST1_10
AGGCCACAAAACCTGCAAATATTGTTATTGTCTTCAGTAATCATTGTCCTTTTTGTTTCATTTTAAGTGTCTGGTATTTAGCCTTCATAATGCTTACTTTATTCAGGCCAGTCACATGTAACAATTAATATTTTGCAGCAAAGCTACAACCAAATCCACAATTATTAGTAGTAAGATTTAAAGAAAATTCAGTTATTCCTACATGGATGCTTTCCAAAAAAATCACATGAGACATAGTATACAATTGTTAGGGGTTGACTAAGTATATAAATGACTAAAAGAACATGTCAGTGCTGGAAAATTATAGAACTATGCTCTAAAACTTAAAAATGACATGATTCGCAAAACAAGGATATTCCCTTTGCCTGCGTCAAACCCATCATCTTCCAGACCGTGTTATGCCCCAACGTTGACTTCATTACCATCTGTCACGTGGTTACTGTGAACGAAAAACGTGGTTCGGCCGTGGAAATGCAGGAAATATAATATTTGCAATTTTATTACTTACTCCTTCTGTGGTGACAGTGGTTCAATGGTTCGGAGAGGCGCCCTTCTCGGGTAATGCTGAGTTGGGGAAAATGATATGCGGGCATCGTAACTCTCCCAGTTCCTCTCTGAGCCCGGTTGGGGGTGTAAAGGTCTAGATATCCTTCAGGAAATGCTGATGAGCACAATAAGAAGCATTGGATTGTCCTAGATAGTCAGTATGGTCGGATCTCCACCATCGACTCCTCTTCCACCTTTTTTTCTTGCATTGACTGGTGATGGTGAATAAGAATAGAATCATTCACTGAGATGACTAGTGAGATGTTGACAATTGGTATTATTAAGCTTAACTTTTACTTATTTGAATTGTATGCGCTGTATGCAATCGTTTGTTTGTTCATGTTTTAGTTCTAACTTTTGCCAATCAGTTCCATTTCAAGGTTCTAATTTAAGCTGCCCAAACGTTGATCTATGTGAATTTATTTGAAGTATGTGTTCAAACTGCACTGCATATTTACAATGTTGCGAAAAATTGGCTACATACTCAGTGCCAATGTAGAATAGCAGATAATACATCCAATAGGCCGCAGCAAACTTATTTTATCTGACGTTTGTTAATGATTTCATTGTGCTCTCTTCAGGCTGCGCATGCCTGTTGTCCTCGTCCCCTCGTTTTAATAATTGTTAATATAGAACAAATTCGCCAGTGTAAAGCAGGAAGAAGAGATGGCAGACCATGAACTGGGAGTGAAGCAAGTGGGTGAGGTCGGGTTTGATAGAGAGCTTGGCGGAGGTGTCATAAGGGTTGACAGTTGCGCGAATCCTGGCCTAGGAGTCGGCTGAGAAGAGAAGTTGGACGAAATTTATGGAAGGTCACGAGGACGCACTTTTTCCCCTTTGTGCGCATGGAGTGGTTGTCCAGCGGCATCTAAGAGCTGCATTCTTGGCCTGGCTGGTGAAACGAAGCGGCCAATGGAAATCTACGCCAAGTAGATGGATCGCCAATGGACCACCTGATGGCCTGCCCTTGTAGCTGCAAGTGGGGCGGGGGCTTCGCTTTTCCTGGGCATTGGATTGGGTCTAGGGTGCTGAGTATCGCTGCCATCTTCTCCACTGCTTTCTTCACCTCAAACTCGTCTACCCATCGTTCCAGGGCCTGCAAGGCCCGTCCAGCCTCTTCTCCGATGGTCTCCAAGCTTGTTGTCAGGATGAGGTTAGTGATGTTGTCCTTGTAGGCAACCGCTTCGGCACAGGGGGCAGCGGCAGTGATGCAGCCAGGAAGGCCCGAGGAGAAGAGGTTCCAACTGAAATGGGATCCTTGTGGGAATCCAGCAGAGACGATCCGCGGGCGTGGCATCACACTCCCCATCGAACCTTTCCCTTCCTGTCTGCCAGTCATGAGCGAAGCCAGTGCATTCATCCTGCTGGTATGCCTTTTTTGCCAGGAGCTTCAGTAGCCCGCCGCGGAAGACTCGGTTGTAACATATGGAGAAGCGCACGGCGACGATTGATGTGCCAGCGGCTGGCTTGGGGCTGTTGAGTCTGGGGAAGGAAGGTTGCGAGATGCTCAGTAGTGTGTCTCTGGTTGATCTTCTGCTGTGAAGCCGGCTTGCTGGACTGAAACTATTCCTACCTCCGTAGTCCACTGCTGGATCCGCCTGTTCACCAACGCCTCCAATATCTTACCCACCGTGCTTAGTGGGGCCACGTGGGCATTCGGCAGCCGTTGGCAGTCGTAATGTCGTCGCGTAATGAGCTACCGATGTGCCTGCTTAGCCTATCATCTTCCGATATGACTTGGGCTAATTGTTGTTGTAGTCAATTACCAATAATAGTGTAAATGCTGCATTTGCATTAATAATGCTTTGGTATAGTGAAAATATCAAAAATACAGGATGTTGCGTTAAAAATTGCAATGTTTGTGCATGCTTTTTGAACAACAAATGATGATGCTATGCGAGCAATTATGTGGCGTATCGCTAGCCGGTTTCGGTGACCTTGAGTCGATGGTGCGGGCCGAGGAGAGTTCAGCTCAGTCTTGTCTATATGCCCCCTATCCTGTCGTCCCTTTCTGCCCTGCTCGGTGACTATACGAAAGAGAATCTCGCTAAGTTCCTGCTGTAATACACCACAGCGTTTGGTAGCAGATAGTGGTTTGCTAAGCTGTACCCTCCCATCTACCACCTCTACAAAGCCTACTACAATGCCCAGCCCAACTTCCGCCCACTGCGCCTCTTCTACAACTTCAGCCTTTGATCTTGCCGCCTTCTAACGATGGCGTTCAAGTCAAACTGCTCAAGTCACCGATCTACCGTGACAGGACAGCAATCCGAAAACAGCCTGCAATCGACTGCCTTTTGCTTCGCTGCCAGACAAGCTCACCTGCAGCGACAGAAATTCACTCAGCCATGGCTTTGTGAATTTTGATTCGACAACAACTGCGACTATGCTGCAAGGAATTGAAAATTGACTTTGAGTCTATTTTCAATATCCGCTCTTCACCAGCAACATCGCAGCCCAGAGTTTCACGCTATTCTTGAACGGATATTGCGAAACTCTCTACGTCAATCAATGTCATTGATGACGTCAATCAACGTCATTGCTACCGTACTTCGCTGCAACGGGACCGAAAATGAACTGAAAAGTTCCTTTTAGACAAAAGCCCGCTCCAATGAGTTCACTCTATCTTTACGGATTTTGCGAAATCATTCTACGCCGACGATCAAGACAAGAATCGACATTGCTGCTTGGGCAACGAAAATTAACTGAAAAGTTTCTTTTCATGCCGTCTACACAAGCACTGTCGACGGCAATTTCATCATCCTTGAACAGATTCTGAAATTCCCTGCAGCTGCCAGCCAACCAGCAAAACCTTCATCTTCGCTGCAAGAGTTCAAAAGTTGGCTCCAGTCAGTTTTCAAAACTCACTGCGGACTGCTGCAATCTTCGCCGGCCAACGCCGTTTACAAAATCCTTTCGGATTTGTAAACTTTTGAGCACCTCTGGGAAAAGACCAGCCCAATTCAGAATCGGCCACTGTCTTTCGACATCACCAGTCTAGATTTGCGAATCTCTTCTGATTACGCAAATCTTTGAACAAGAACTGGTAGACAAGCGACAAAACTGATTCAGAATCGGCCTATACTCTTTGATGGTTGCCACGACCTCAAAGGCGCAGCCTAGTGGACTGCCTCCACTGCGGCTTCTATGACCTCCCGGTCACCTGCAACCCCAGCCTGCTCACCATCGGCCAGAAGGACCACTTCATGGACAGCGTCAACTGCGAGCGCAACGCTTTCAAGGCCTCTGCCTATTGCATACGCTCCGACAATCAATGCTGGCCACAAGGCTCCTCCAGAGACCTTTGCTCTCCTCCTTCTGCCCATCCCTGAAGACAGGGTAATTTCTGGACAACCATCGCTGCTTTCACTACGGCTTCCTGAACGGCCACAACTGCATCCTGAACACCGCGGACTGCAACCAGTGCGGATTGCTGGATGGCATCCACTGCGGCCTCTGCCACTTCCAGTCCGCCATCAGCACGCTAAAATTTGGTTTAATATCATCATTTCTTATAACCTATGTTTTTCTTTGCTTAATTTTTAATAGTTATAATATTATTTATTATTTAAAATGAAAATGCAACAATTTCGAAAAACATTCGAATTTTCAGGTCTCATATTTCATGGTTTTTGCTCAATAAATCAAGAACAAAAGAATAGCTCGCCTAGCCCACAAAAAAGCCCGCAGGGCGTTCTGTGCCCCGAATATCACCACTTTAATTTCCTGGACTCAGTCTTGCAAATGCTTTAAATTTGGAGGGAGGAATTCGAGCTATTACAAGGAAATATCGGCTATAGCCAATAGTGGCGCGGCCTTTTTTACCTTGTTAAGCAATGAAATGAACAATAAGGAACTCAAGAAAAATTTAAATGACTCAAACTCAATCAGTAACAAATTGATATTGGCCTGTTTTGGGTTTCTGAGGCTTTTAAATGATAACAACAATCTAAATAATAATCAATAATTAATACAAGTAAAATTTAATTTTTCGAAATATTTTCGAATTTCAAGCTCTCGATTTTCGAGGTTTTTTGATCATAAATCTGGAACAAATCAAAATTGAGCCAAGCGCACAAAAACGTCCCGAGCCACCACCTAGACGGACCTCCATGCAAAATTTTAGCCAATTTCATTGAAAAACCGAGGAGTACGGGCTGCGGTACCACACATATATATATATAGACGGACGAAAAATGGGGTAACTGTATAAGCGGGCCTTGGCCGCCCGCCGCTCCGTGCAGGGTGCCAGAGCTCCTCCGGCCTCCGGGCACGGGTGCTACAGCTCCTACGCTTCGCCTAGCATGCTTTGCATGCTAGGCTACGCTCCGGGGCCTCCGCGCCCATGCCCTACGGCCTCCGGAGCTCTGACTGCCCTGCCCGTCGCGGCAGGCGGCCTGCGGCCGCGCAAAAATTGGATCACTCATGTTTGGAGCACATGCAGATCGTTCAGAAAAGCCAGCAACTTGTGAGCTCACCCGTCTTGTTTTTCCATGTCGTGTTTACACTGGTAGCCAGTTAGACATCATACCAAAAGCATTTGAATTAATCAATTCCAAACGACTTTATTTACTGCAAAATGATGTGAACTAAACCAGATCAGTTATTTTAATCAATGCGTTATTTTATTGTTCAAACTAATTTGTCATTTTCTTATAAAGACACTTATCTTTATGTTTTGGCAGCTGCTGTTGAAGCAGAACCTACAATAGAACAAATAATAATTAGTAACCTGTGTTTAAAAGTGAGGGGGTGGAAAAAGGCTGGCAAGAAGAAACGCATTAAAATTAACCAGACTGGGCATAGATGATGCAATTCTATAACTTCTAGGGTAATGTCATCCGTTGTGCTCCAGGATCTGATTTTGACTTTTGTGAGGTTTACTAATTGTAGTGCCTACAGAGTCCAACGTCGTTTTGTAGATACCTTTGATATCTGATGTGAGGAGTGGTTTTAATATGGTGCCCTTGTTAAGTAGACTATTGTAGTTTGATGAAACCAAAATCGCCTGCGTTCACGTGTTGTATGAGCTGAAAAAAAGTTTCATATTGCAGTTCTTACTTTTTGCAGGGATGACTGGCAGCGCTGTCTTCGAGGGGGTGGAAAAAGGCTGGCAAGAAGAACCGCATTAAAATTAACCAGACTGGGCATAGATGATGCAATTCTATAACTTCTAGGGTCATGTCATCCGTTGTGCTCCAGGATCTGATTTTGACTTTTGTGAGGTTTACTAATTGTAGTGACTACAAAGTCCAACGTCGTTTTGTACATACCTTTGATATCTGATGTGAGGAGTGGTTTTAATATGGTGCCCTTGTTAAGTAGACTATTGTAGTTTGATGAAACCAAAATCGCCTGCGTTCACGTGTTGTATGAGCTGAAAAAAGTTTCATATTGCAGTTCTTACTTTTTGCAGGGATGACTGGCAGCGCTGTCTTCGAGGGGGTGGAAAAAGGCTGGCAAGAAGAACCGCATTAAAATTAACCAGACTGGGCATAGATGATGCAATTCTATAACTTCTAGGGTCATGTCATCCGTTGTGCTCCAGGATCTGATTTTGACTTTTGTGAGGTTTACTAATTGTAGTGACTACAGAGTCCAACGTCGTTTTGTACATACCTTTGATATCTGATGTGAGGAGTGGTTTTAATATGGTGCCCTTGTTAAGTAGACTATTGTAGTTTGATGAAATCAAAATCGCCTGTGTTCACGTGTTGTATGAGCTGGAAAAAAGTTTCATATTGCAGTTATTACTTTTTGCAGGGATGGCTGGCAGCGCGGTCTTCGGGTAAAGAGCAGAACTCACTGGATTCGTGGAAGAAAAAGAACCAGCACTCTCTCTAGATCGGGACATGAATGGACAGCCCGTGAAGGTGTGGGGGTTCGGCGTTCTGGACTCTGGCTCATCGGCTGCGCCCTATCCATCTTCGTCTTTCACCCAATGCCTCGTAAGCAGAAGCCAGATCCCAAAACAAGCAATATATAGACCGTCCAATGCACGTGGTGTCATGGTTATTGCCTCATTTTTTGCAGCTTTCAATTGGAGCATGCCTCTTTATTCAGTTCTTTTGTCCCATATCTAGCCTTATGGTTCAGGATTCTTTCATTTAATCTCTATTCGCATTTGTGCCATTATAAGGGCACTGCAATTTCCAGCTTTTTTGGAGTTTTGCCTTATGTATTCCATCTTGCATTAGTTCCACTAGCCGCTTATATTTTGTTGGCACCATCACGCGTCATTTTCTCAATTGCTCAGGCTTACGTGTTCTATATACTGTAACCGTAACCGCACTTGAAATCGGAAAGTGTGGCTATAAAACGTCAGACGGTGGTACACTTGATATCATTATGGAGTTTGGTGAAAAGGGAATTCCTGAAGATGGTGTTGCTATGCATTTCACAGAGTACACAGAAACCAAACAATTTAAATTGTAATATATTTCAAATTGATGTAATTATTGGAATTGAAATTGAATTAATTAGCAAAATGGGTCAACAAAATAATGAATCGGGCCTATGCTGGCTACTGATTACAATGTTTGTTAATTTTGCCCATAAGTTTCATGATGGCCTATGAATTACTGATGCTGCATCAGTATGGAATTTACAATCAACAAGACTTAAGTTGCTCTGCTAAAGAAATTGCAAATGTGAAAAAGAAAAGCAAATTTAATTATTGTCGTCAAATATGAGTTGATGCCGCAAATCCTGAATCAATGATTTTAAAATGTCGAAATAAAAACCTTTACAGTAAAATTGGATTTTATAATTCAATCAATGGATAATTTATGAAACAATATGGGGCATGGGAAAGTGCTCACATACATGTTTGGTTAAGGGACTGTTTGCACAAGAAATGAGCTCGAGTCCCAGTGATGGAAGATTTACCAGGGTATAAATATATTTCATTTTTTAATGGAAATTGGTTGTGTACAAAGCTAAACTGGGAATTTGTTTCACTTTATCTTGGTGAAACATTGTATGGTGTTAACGGTACTAACGAAGTGATATATTTTATAATTGATATAAAATGTTGATATGAAATGAAACAATTAATTAAGTTTAATAAATTAATAAATGTGTTGTAAAAACAATAAAAAGCAAGCTGAAATAATACAAATGGGATATTCACTAAAGTAGTGTTTTATAAATAGGAATAGGCAGGTGTATATGTGTCAGATTTTTGCAAGAGTGTCAAAAAGTGTGTCATTTTAAGCTGGGTTTTTAGCCAAAATTGCGAGTCGGGACAAAACCTTACCCCAACGGATTACTATATATTTTAAAAAAAGTATATGGCGCAGATCGCAATAGGTGACCGCGGAGCTCACAGCATACCCCATTTTTCAACCTTTAAATGCAAAAAAGTAATGTTTCAAATGCTTTGGGACTTGTTCCAACCCTCCAGATGTTCCTAAAATTTTATTACCTTTCAGGAAAAAAAAAGTTTATCAAAATCTGTTGAGAATTGAGCCTTTTACAACATACCCAAATTTGCAACCTTTCTACCCAAAAAAGTAATGTTTCAAATGCTCGGAAACCGGTTCCACCCCTCCAGATCTTCCTAAAATAGCATCACCTTTCAGAAAAAAAAAGTTTGTCCCAATCCGTTGAGAATTCGCCCGTGGACAGCATTTCCAGGAACATATATATATATATATATATACATATATATATATATGAGGACAAAAGTTGAGTAACCTCTATAGACCGCGGAGCGGCCCTTCGGGCCGCTCCGCGGTCAAAAATTGTGAAATTTAAAGGCAATAAAAACCATTTACTGTGAAATAATATGTTAATTCTATCCAAATTGTAAGCACAGTAGTGATATAGTCACAAATATTTAAACGTTTCGAAGATCAAACTTCTTCATCAGTAAAATAGATTTCTGACACTTGTCAGAACGAACATTATAATAACTATTAAAAATTAAGCAAAGAAAAACATAGGAAATAGATGATATTAAACAAAATTTTAGCGTGCTGTATTAGGGCCTGGTTGTAAAAGAGGTAAAACGCCATTTGGTATGTCATGTTGTCGCTGTACATTGGTTAGGTCTACTATTACCCGCGTTTCATTCATTTTGATGCATAAAGCTTCTGCCGCTTTGCGTTCATGTTGCTGGTTGCACCTGTGTATTATCTTAGCAGAGTCAAATTCCGGTTCATGGTTACTCCCTTGGTGATCTTTGAAAACGTTTTGCTGGCTGTTCTTGCACCAATTAAAATAAAAACTAAAATGCATTCAATGCTAAAGTGATAAACAAACAAACTTACAAACGGTTTAAAACTAATAGGCTTAAGAAATAACACGTGACTAGCACGCAATGGTTGTGCAGATGCATTCTTGCTGCTTTGATTGTGAATGGACAATCAATGAATTTCTTGTTTTAGCTGGATGTTTACATCATTAGATTATTTAAACGGGGTTACTTCACGATTGACATTGGCTGTAAGTTCACGAGTAGCATGTATTGTCCCATGATGATATTGAAAGGATGAACATATAGGTGCTAACTGCTAACTAGGTCATACTCGTCTTTCCCCCAAACACCTCTTCAACCTCTGCCCCCCATTCCTTGTTCCAATAATTCTACCAGACTTGTCGGTAATAATGAATTGTTGAGGAATTCTCCAAAAGTTCCGACTTTGCTCTTCGCTTGCCGATGAGCAAAATTGTTAAGCTTATTTGAGTTGAGCTGAGCTTAATTTTCTTGACTGTGAGTTGAAGATAGCATCGGATTTTCTGGGCTCTCGTTACTCTGTTGTGATTTTCAGTAATACTTTTGTTATTGCTCTATTTCATCAAATGAAACATAATAATGCATTAATAAATTATAATATCAGGTTAATAAAATCATTTAAGTAAACTACTATGAAAATTTGTTTAAAGTTAATTTCCTATCACATAAATGATTTTACTATTATTTGTTTCAGATTGAGTTGAGTTGTCGCTCATTGAAATCATTTCTTTGTTTTGCAAGCTGCAGGAATTTTCCTCTGCAAAATAAAGTTTAATAAGCGATGAATTGTGTTTTGACTGCGAGTTTGTAAATGTTTCTGAGTTTCCAAAATCAATGGTTGTAGATTCATCACTTATCATATTGCTTGACTGTAACGGTGTGGCCTTCATTGTTAGAATTTCATTGAATCCTGCTTTCTTGACTTTAGATTTTGCCATCAATATATAGGTAATCACTGCAATACATGCTATAACTACAGCAGATCCACTAACAATGCCAACTATTTTGCTTAGATACCACTCTACAATTAATGTTGTTAATTATCCATATCTTTTTTTCTAGAAATGAGAATAATAGATTTGTTTAGCATAGCATATATTTGTTAAGCATTCATATGAGCTAAAAACAAATGATTTATGACGATTAATTAACTGCATCCTTTTACCATTTCTGCAATCTAGACATAACGCATTAATTTGTTGCATCAACATGAAACATGACACCAAAAGACATAAAACATGTATTTATTGAAAAGCCACCAGAAAAAAACATTTGGGATTCAAATCACGCGGTAAGGCATGA
>JASANA010004121.1:0-64794 GCA_030248095.1 Ptycholaimellus sp. GST1_10
TTGCTTCAATAATTCGCTTTAAAACTTATTGGAAATGTTTTCTAAGCAACTTATTAATTTGTAACGATTGTTTTAACGTAAGTGTAATTGTTAAAAGCTTTGAATTCATGCGCATTTTCCTTCCTTCCTTTCAACTAGCATCGGGATAGCATGCTTGTCAGTTTGAATGCTTGAGGGTGGGCAGACGAGTCCTTTCTTCAAACGCAGCCTCAACTATGGCGCCGCCGCCCCGACTCAAGGCACCAACGGAGAGCTGCTCCCCAACTTCATGCTTCAAGCCTCAGACACCCTCTCCTTCCCTTCATTCCCACCACCTCCTCCTCCAACCTCAACTTGCGTGATAAACTGTGAGACTACTTCTGCTTCATTTGTTTTCAGATTTCGGTTTTTTATTGCGACAGCGCAAAAATTGCAATCAAAGCAAATTGCTATTTAAAATCTAGCCTGTGGTTAGCTTGAGGATCTAAAACTAGAAAGCAGTTGAACAAAAACCATTTCAACTAGCTAGTAGTAGCATGACGAACACGGTATAGACTAACTAGTAGGTACTGCCCAACAGGCAACAAAAATCATGGGGGGGGCAATATTTGCTGAGCAACATGAGAGCGAAAATTCCCTTCAAAACTCATGGGGGGCGGGTATATTCATGGGGGGGGGCAATATTCATCGGGGGGGGGGGGGGGGGGCAATACCGCGCCGGCAGGGATTTTTTTTCACGAGGTTTTTGAGCAGCCATAGCTCTATGAATATTATAGCTAGCACAACGTTCAGGCCACCATTGGAATTGTCTGAGTCTCTTCTTTCGAACGGTGGTCTCAAAGTTGCGCTATGGCAAAAATAGCCGGAGCTAGGGGCATTTGTATGAGGGTAGTTTTTGGAAAACAGGCCTACTTTGTACATTGTTAGCCTGCTGGCAAGGGGTCATTGCCAAAAATGACCCTCAGAAAAACGGCCCTAGCTCCGGCTATTTTTGCCATAGCGCAACTTTGAGACCACCGTTCGAAAGAAAAAGACTCAGACAATTCCAATGGTGGCCTGAACGTTGTGCTAGCTATAATATTCATAGAGCTATGGCTGCTCAAAAACCTCGTGAAAAAAAATCCCTGCCGGCTCGGTATTATGGGGGGGGCAATATTCATGGGGTGTAAGTTCTACCCATCAGCCGCGAAGGCCGGGTCGAGCTTGAGGCAGCGGTGCTGGGCGGACAAGATGTGTAGGCGATCCCTGAGCATGAAATTGTTGAGCCCGTAGCTGCCGAAGATGCAGCTGGAGATGGTGTCCTTGAAGTGGGCAACGAAGCCTTTCTCCGACAAGGTCGAGGAGGCGGGAAGCACTATTGATATCATTTGACGAATTTATGAGCAATGGATTAAAAAATGAAAATTAAAAGTGAACGGTTGTCGATGAGCTTGCTGTGGGTGCTGAGCTGCGACATGAATTTGGAACTGAGCACTGTGTGTGAGACGGAGACCATTCTGGAAGAGTAGGGGACAATCCGATTGAGGACCTTGCCCACGCCTTGCTGCGGATCCACCGTGAAGGTAGATGCGAAAAGTTCCGACTCTAGCGCCACCAGACCAGGCAATTTCAATTGGCGTTTTTGCGCGGCCGAAGGCCGCCTGCCGCGGAGGGCAGGGCAGTCAGAGCTCCGTAGGCCGGAGGGCATGGGTGCGGAGGCCCCGGAGCGTAGCCTAGCATGCGAAGCATGCTAGGCAAAGCGTAGGGGCCGTAGCACCCGTGCCCGGAGGCCGGAGGAGCTCTGGCGCCCTGCCCAAAGTGGCGAGCGGCCAAGGCCAGCTTAACCAGTTACCTCATTTTTGCGTCCGTCTTTCCGCATATATATATATGTGTGTGTCCGAGGCCCGTACTCCTCGGTTTTTCAACGAAATTGGCTGATTTTTTGCATGAAGGTCCGTCTAGGCGGTGCCTCGGGACCATTTTTGGCGCTTGGCGTAATTTTTTGAATTTCACCCAAAACTCAATTTTTTGATGTTTCAAAATACGAAAAATCATAAATCACTGGTTTTTCAATGAAATTTGCTGAATTTTTGCAGGTACTTCCAGCAAAGTAATATCTTGAAGCTGGCAAAAGGAATTTTTGAAATATTTGTTATTTATTGATTTATTGTCAAAACCCAAAATCTTGATGTTTCGAAAATTTGAACATGCATAAGTCTATGGTTTTTCAATGAAATTAGCTGATTTGTGGAATGTACGTCCGAAATAGTAATGTCTTGAAGCTGGTGAGAGAAATATTTGAAATTTTTAGTATTGCTCTATTTATGGTCAAAAACCAAAAATCTTGATGTTTCAAAAATTTGAACATGTATAATTCATGGTTTTTCATTGAGATCGGTTGAATTTTGCCATGAATTTTCATCTAGGTGGTGTCTTGAGGTGAGGCCGCGCATCTTGGCAACAGCCGAGAACACCTTGTTGAAATGGGGGAATAGGGTAAAGCCTGTACCTACAACAGCGATCTTTGGCTGATGCGTGGATGCGAGCAGCTGATGCGTGGAATCGCTGTACCTTCATCGCCTCAGTCACCGCCAGGTCCTCAGACTCCGTAGGCCAGTCTCGTATGGCCCCTTATCGCGCTTCCCTAGTCAAATGTGGCCTTGGCACAGATGTTGTGCGAATGAATAGGGTAAGCACCTATTTGTTTTGGTGGTAGCGAACTTCAGCGGGATCGAAGCCACCACCGCGGATCAGAAGGCGCATCTGGGAATGGAGGTAGGTCACCAGAGCGCAGTTGGCAGGCTCGTAGATTTGGCACTCGCTGTTGAGGGCGCAGAAGTGTGGGTCCGTTTCAGGATGAATGCCCTTGGCCGCCAATTCGCGGCCCAGTTTCTGTACCACCTTTGTAAATGATCAATCCAAATGGGAACAAGAGTGCATAACGATCATCTCTGTCCGCTCCGCTTTCGCCTTGTCCGCAACCTCCGAACTCAGCATCATAAGAATCGCTGCGTCACTATTAATCACAATTCCATTCTCGAAATTTAATCTTACAGTTCATCCTGGCGCTCCTTGATGCCCTCCTCGGGCCACTCCTCGATGCCCTCCATGGGGCCCTCCATGCCCGCCGCCTTGGTGCCCTCTTCCACTCCTTGGTGAACATCTGCCTGGACTTTGATCTCCTCTCCCCCACCATCCTATCAAACCATCATTACCTTCTCATCCTTCTCCTTCTATCAAAGCATCGCCAGCTTTGCCCCTTTACACATAGTGAAACATCAAATCCCCAAGCAAAGCATCAACTGAAACATCAGATTTATCCCCAAAATTTCGCATAAAGCATTCGATAAAAAAGGACTGTGGGGCTGCTGGGCTGGATTTCTGGAAGGCTTAGATGGTGGCGTAGAGGTGGGCATCGCAGTGGATGGCCTGGAGGCATAGCCAAGGTGTGGTCAACCATAGTTGCAGTGGCATTCAGCTGCAAGTTTTGGTCTTTATGGCCTAGTCAGAAACTGAGGAGGGTTTGAAACCAAGCGTTCATGCATGCCGGCCTCCAGATGGCACTTGCAGTACCAGGCAGTGATCCCGGCGAGGGCCAAGATGACTGTCACAGCCCCAGCACCTCCGCCCATGTACACCTGTCAATTCAGCAATTTCAAACTGATTTACTCAGGGTTGAATTCTGACCTGAAGATTTGACGCTGAAGTTTTAGTGGACAGGACAAATTAGCCTTCAGAAAATGTGTACAAAAAATTAGTGAGTAAATGGGTTAGTGTGAATATTTGAAAAGGAAATTTCTTTACCCAGATGCTCAGGCCCTCCTCCAACTTGTGCATCCTGATCTTGACCTCCAGTTTCCCCTCAATTCACAACCACCCTGCTGGATGTTTTTGAGGAAATGGAGAAGACTTTATGTGTGGCTATTGATGGTGTGAGTATATGAGGGTTGGATGGTAGAATGGATGGTGGAGTGGATGGTGGAGTGGATGATGGAGTGGGTGCTAGGTGCAATAACTGCGCTTCCAGCCAATCCAGCCAAATCTGGCGACCTCACTCCAGTCATAGTCGTTCAGCCTCCACATCTTGCAGGGTCTGGAGACGGGACTGCAGCTTGGCTTGGACATCCTCTCCAGCCAGTAGCCATTGCATGGCATGGCCTTCTCTGCTCTGGCCATCTTGGACTCCTCCTTGGCCAAGCTCCAGCCCTCCTCAGCCGCCTGGCATTGCTCCACTGCCACCCGCCACCGAGCCTCTGCAGCCTGCCGGCCCTCTTCTGCCAGATGCTGCTGCTCCTCCGCCTCCTCCAGGCCTTGGCGCAGGGCCTCCTCTGCAGCCTTCTGACCCACCTCCGCCATCTGCCAGTGAGCCTCCGCAGCCTTCTGACCCTCTACTGCCCTCTGCCCTGATTCCGCAGCCCTTCGCAGGGCATCCTCTGCAGCCTGTCAGGCTGCCTCTGCATGGTGGACTTGGGCCTCATACTTGACGCGGAGTTCCTCACCACCCCCACCAGTGCTCACCTTGGTGTAGCTCCTGGGCATGTGTAGTACTCCTCCTCCACAGCCTGCTCTTTAGTCGGCTGAAAGCACACCAATCATCAAGCCTGTAGAAACAAAAGCAGTAAAAGACCTCGGGCTGTGGCTTGGCGGGGTATGGGCTGGGCTGGAACTTGAGCGGCTCCTAAAAGCTGTTCAGTCAAAGCCTGCAGAAACTTGCAGAAAAAGACAGACCTTGGACTCCTCAGTGGGCTGGAACTTGGCGTTGGGCAGGGTAGGCTGGAACTCGTGTTCCCCACTGGACTTGAGCATCTCCTTAAAGCTGTTCAGTCAAAGACTGCAGAAAAATGCAGAAAAAGACAGACCTCGGTGGGCCAGAGCTTGTTGCTGGGCACGGCAGGGTGGAACTCGCTCTTGCCACTGTACAGGGTGTTCAACTTAACAGGCAACGCCTAACTTTTAGATGATGCTGTGGCTGTAATTGAGTACTTTAGCTGGAAATTTTTGGTGAGTAGGTGCATTTAGGTGTCCTTTATAACATATTAAAAGCGCAAATCATTTCATGAAGATGGTGAGCCACAATGTACAAAAATGTAAACATAGTCAAAATTGCGATTGTCACATTTTAGTACAAAGGGAATGTAACGATTTCTGGAATTGATAAATGGCATCAGGGAAGCTTGAATATTGAAAAGTGATAAGAAATGCATCAGTTTTCCACCCAACCTCCTCCATTCTGCATCACAAGGCGGCGTGGTGGGTTGGCAAAGCAGGCGCCAGGGCCGGCGGATCCATGGCGTTTGATGACCCTCCAGACAGTCGGTTGGCTGAGGCCTTTGTTTGGCAGGGCCACGCGAATCTGGGCATGGCTGTGCCCACCTTGGTGCAGTCTCACGATCGTGGCTCGAGTGGCCCGGGACAACAGACGTTTGGGAGGCATGATTGAAGGATTTGTGATGTGAACTGGGCGTGTGCAAACCCATGAGGCCCAACAAAACAAGTCAACCATTGGCAACGGCTGGCGCACAAAACTTGAACAAAGTCAAAAATACCATGTTTCACCAAATTTGATGTTAATCGCTTGTACCAAAACGAATGTCCGAAAAAATTTACAGCCTTAAATTAGACACTTAGGAGCATCTTTCCACCAAAGGATTTTTTATTTCATTCAAAAATGAGTCAATGGCGATCGCTCAAAGTCAGGCATTGCCTGTTAAGTTGAACATGCCACTGGACATGCCACTGGACTCGATGTACATGCCACTGGACTCGATCTGAAAGCTGCTCAGTCAAAGCCTGCAGAAAAATGCTGAAAAGGGCAGACCTCGGTGGGCCGGAGCTTGTCGCTGGGCAGGGTGGAGCTGGGCTTGCCACTGGACTCGATCTGAAAGCTGCTCAGTCAAAGCCTGCAGGAAAAAAAGGTGAAAGACCTTGGGCTGAGAGTTGGCATTGGACTGGGTCTCCTCCTCACCAGGGCTCTTCTGAAACCTACTCAGTGTGCAAGTCTGTAGAAAAGAATGTAGGCTGACCTTGATGCTGGGCTTGCTGAGGTCGTCGGACTCAAGGCTCATCTGAAAATTCCAGAGTCAAGCAGGCAAGAGAGGGTAGAAAGATGGACCTGGATCTAGGCATTGAAACGCAGAGGAGGGCTTCTGCAAAATTCCCCTGCTTTTCAAACACCAGTTGAGGTTTGGAATATACCTGCCCAAAGTGATGCCACATTCTTCAGCCCAGTGTTCCACAGCCTCCCCCAGCTCTATCCCAGGGGGGGCATAGATGGACTGGATCTATTTCAGCAGCCTATCACCATTGCAATTTGAATGGGGACAGAGCTGTCAAAACCTTGCTGTCACAGCCGATGTAGTCGAGGTAGGTGGTGGGTGGAGCACTGCCAAAGATCATGATGGTGCTGAGAAAAGGGGAAGCTGAGAATGGGATGAGAGGTGCAATTGAGGGAAAAACTGGCTCTGGCTGGTGATGATGTAGTCGCTGGGGTTGAAGTTGTTGCAGAAGGCGACGTCGGCCTTTTAGGTGCAGCTGCAGTAGGCCATGGTGACCATGAAGAAACTGATGGAGCAGTACATGATGACTCACAGGGGGGTTTGCAGGCTAGGGAAACGCAATGCCAGCCACCTCATTTCCATGGCCCCCCTCCCCCTCTCCCCCTATTCGGGTACGCAGGCCTTTGTCTAGACAGCCTAAGCTCATGCGTGGCTTTATCAAAACACCATATTTGCATCAAAACACCGCCTGCATGCATCAAAGCATCAAAGCCTGCATCAAAACACCATATTTGGTTGACAGGTTAATAATATGCTATCGTGATTTCCCACCTGTGTCTATAAACACCACCCATTAGTTTACCCAGGGGTCTACAATCTTTCTTTCTTTCTCTTTACTCCAAGTTGCAGGAGTACAAAAAGAGGCATACGCAATTAAGTTATGCCTAACTCGAAGTGACAGGTAAGAGCAGCTGAAGGGCTTATATTGACAGCTCAGACGATCTTAGGTAGTTCAGGAATACAGGCCTTTTGGCAGTCAGAATGTGCTTGGGGATCGCGTTCCAGGTGGGTATCAATGCACAAGGCCAGCATTTTGAAGCTAGTCCACGGGCCATGGGATCTGAGAGGAGGCGAGCAGGGGACGAGGGTTCACTTTCCTAGCAATACTGTCAGGGCAGAATTGATAGCCATTATACACTGCATGGAGAAAGAGGAGGTCAGCTACTGATCTGCGATGTTTCAGCTGCTGGAGGCCTAGGGTCTGACACCTATATTCATAGCCAAGTCTGGAGTTTGATAGGGAACACTTCCGAAAGATGAATCGAGTGAAGGCTCTTTGCACTGACTCTAGCTTTTCAACCTCACTTGCTCTCAGGAGAGAATTGAAGGCTGGGGTGGCATACTCAAGTATAGGGCGCACATAGACACAGAAGGCCTTTGTTAGGACTGAGGGGGTGGGACGGGAAACAGCTTTTCGGATGATGAAACATACATTTGCAGCCTTATTGATGAGGGAGTGAATGTGAGGGGCAAAGGAGAGGCTGGAGGTGATGAGGAGGCCGAGGTCGCGCTGGATCCTGCCCTCCGCGATGGGCAGCTGGTGGCCAGAGAGAGAGTAGGCTGCGCGGGGGCCCTCGCCAATCGGCAGGACGCTGCACTTCGCTGGTGACATCTGGAGCTGCCACTCGCTGCTCCATCCCGAGACCAGGTCCAGGGCAAACTGCAGGGATGCTGGATTTGGGGAGCACAGTTTCAGGTCATCAGCAAACAGCCAATAAGCCACATCTGCTGAGGATGCTAGGAGGCCTGCGAGGGACTGAATGTAGATACAGAAAAATAATGTGCTCAGAACACCGCCCTGGAGAATGCTTCTGGTGACAGGCCGTGGAAGGGAGGATTCAGAGGCAACTGAGACTATTTGGAGCCTATCAGATAGGAAAGCAGCAATCCAGGACAGCAGCAGACCTCTAATTCCAAGGCTAGCACATGCATGGACCAGCTTAGGGTGGGAAACAGTATCAAAGGCTTTAGCATAGTCACAGTAGACAACATCGCAGCCCTTACTCTCAGAGAGCATTTTTGTCCAGAAGCAAATGTAGTGAATCAGCTGGCCTGTGGTAGAGCGAGAGCGGCGAAATCCAAACTGGAGGGGAGAGAGCAAGCAATTTGATTCTAGATAGGCTGAGAGCTGCACTGCTACTACTTTCTCAAGGACCTTTTGCACAGGGGAGGATTTAGTGATTGGCCTGTAATTTGATACATGAGCAGGATTTCCTTTCTTCTTGAAGACAGGAATTACTATGGAGGTTAGCCATTGGTCGGGGATTTCAGCGGAGGCAAGGGAGAGCTCAAAGAGGAGAGAAAGTGGGTAGGAAAGTGAGGAGGAGCACTTTTTGAGCAGTAGCATTGGGAAACCCTCAGGGCCGATGCTTGCCTTTGGCTTCAGCATGCGCAGTGCGTGTCTGACTTGTGGAGGGCCAGCAAGGATGGTGGAGATGCAGCAGTTTGGTGGGCTGGGCAGTGCTGGAAGCCGCCCATCGTCCTCTGTGAAAACAGATGAAAAGTAGGCAGCAAAGAGTTCAGCTTTTGCAGCAGGGGAGCTAATTGGGCCTTCATCAGTCAACAAGCTTGGAATGGCACAGCTTTTCTTACCTGACTTCATAGCAAACAACTTGAACAAACCATTGGGACCAGAAGAAAGCAGTTGCTGCTCTTGCCTACTAAAAAACATGAACACACGCTTACGATACTTCCTGAGAGTATTTTTATAACGAGAAAGCAACAGGACTGACTTTTTTCGCAGACGGTATTGTGTTTTTAGTCTACATCGTAGGCGAAAGAGGTAATGGGGGAGGCTCTGCCTGTGTGCTGGGCTAGTCGGCATTTGAATAACAAACTTTTCAATTGCATCGTTCAGAACAAACAGAAAATAGGAGTTAAAAATGGGTTGCATCAGTGGAAAAAGAAAAGATGTGGTCCCAGTCAACAGAGGCAAAAAATTCGTTCATGTCCTCATACTGGCCTTTTCTGAAATTTCTTTTTTTATGTTTCATTTTAAATGGCTCTTTTTGATATTCGTTTTTTTGGCTTGAATTGGCATCTTTTTTGGGCCAGGAAAGCTGAAAGTGGATTGAGCTATGGTCACTGAGGAGGAGAGGCTGGGCTACATGGACATTTGAAATATGGGAGAGGTCGTTTGCAAACAAGAGGTCTAGCAGGCTTTGGCATCTGGTGGGCTTGTCGATGAGCTGTTGGAGGTTGAGCTGTGAGCAGCAGTGGAGTAGGGTGCGGGCAGAGGCTGTTTTGGCCGTGAGGGTGTCCCAGTTGATTGAGGGGAAGTTTGCATCGCAGACGAGGAAGCAGGGCAGATTGCAGGAGAGGAGCCTAGAGAGCTCGTGGCAGGACAGCTCAGTGTACTGGAGAGAGGAGGAAGGAGGACGGTACCAGCAGATCAGCCTGAACTCAATTGCACCCTCAAAGCAAATGTCTGCACAAATAAGCTCAATTTCACTAGACGACTGAAGCACAGTGACACACTTTGCCTGATTCGAGACAATCAGCATTACACCTCCACCTGATTTATTCCTGTCCTTACGGTACACAGTGAAGGGAGCTGAGCCTGTTAGGAGCTGGTTGGGGATTGAGGCATCTAGCCAGGTCTCACAGAGTGCGAAGATATCTACCTGCCGAGAGAGCAAATGGGCCTGGAGCAATTGTAACTTTGGTCTGGTTTTAGAAGAGCTTTTGGTTCCTCTGACATTGGCAAATACAATAGAGCAGAGATCTAGGCCTGAAAATTTGGACCCTGAGCTGTGGGAGGGTGGGAGGAGGGGGCAGGGAGGGTTTGGTCTGAGTCTTTCCAGTCCTTGTCATGGACGCCGTCGATGCAGCAGAAGATGGCGAAGTCCTGGTTTCGGTAGTCCACCTTGTACTCGGTGCCAGCCAGGGAGGTGGAGTTGAGGACGAAGCAGCGTTGGAGGCGAGCCTTGATCACTGCTAGTTCTTCCTTGGGGCGCGCCTTTCGGATGAAGACATTCTTGTAGCTTTCTTGGGTTCTCAGGGCAGGAGCAGCGGCGAGGAGGGCAGAGTGCATGTGGTCGGAGATGAGGGTGAGCTTGATGAGGGGCGGGGCTGGGTGCTGGCTGGGCTGGGCATCGACAGAGGTGGGTCTTTGCGGCAGACGAAAGGCCTTCTCAATTCGGACGATCGGTTTGAGCTCCAGGTCTTCGATCAGCTGTTGGCATTTGGCAGCAGTGTCTTCGGTTTTGTCGTAGGCCATGCCTCCGATGACACAGGTTCGTCGCAGCTCGGAGTGGGGCGATAGAAAATCACCATAGCATGATTTTATGCCCCACCTCTATCTGCCTGGTACTGGGCAACTACAACTACCCCTGGGCGAAAATCACACTATGGTGATTCTCTAACTCTGCACAAAATAACCATCCCATGTTTCGCTATCCATGCACAAAATCACCATAGGGTGTTTTACTGCCTACACAGAGAAAGACCAAAGCCAAAAGCCCTGGAGAGGGTCACCCAGGTATGTGAGGCCTGGGGGCAACTGCCAATGCCGATGCCATCCATGAGCTGGCCTTCCTCCTCTGGCTCCTCCCCTCCCAACACTACCTCGGCATAGGAGGGAGGGGGGAGGGGCAGGTAAGCTGAGCAGGACGAAGTTGATTACCTTTCAGGAAAAAAAACGTTTGTCCAAATCCGTTGAGAATTCGCCATTTCTCAGCATACCCCATTTTTAACCCTTTCTACCCAAAAAAGTAATGTATCAATGTATCATGTACCAAAAAATGTAATGTATCATGCTCCATAGCACCGAGTGGAGGTGGGGTCTCTGGGGCTTTTGCCTCAGAACACTCCGACTGCACTTGAACTTGGCCCTCTGGAGCAGAAGCCCCGATGTCCCGTCCATCCGCGCTCTGTTTGTCAGGTCCCTGAAGCCCCACTGGCAGCCCACTCTGAGCCTCATCGAAAGGAAGAAGACTGCGTGTGGGTGGTGCATAGAGAACCCTCTCCAAGGAGGCCTTTAGCAAGGAAGTCCACTGGGCAGAGGCTCTGGTAGTCATCTGGCTTGTCAGTGAGAGGGCTGAGGGGCATTGTGGAGGTTGGCTGTGCAAATGGGAGAGGTGGCGGTGACCTCTGGGAGAGGCACTGAAGCCAGGATGGCTGCTGGGGTGAGGGGGCGGAAGTCGTTGGGGTCATCGCTCATGGTGCAGAGAGGTTGGGAGTTGATGGCAGCCTTAATGCATTCTGTTGGTCTCTGCTGCTGAGATAAAAAGTGTATGCTTCATTTTTCTAATCAGTTCAAGTTCTTCAATTACCCAGTTGGTCCCAACCAATGTTCGTCACGTCTAATATATAATTTGCGGTATATAGACGTTAAACTGATATATAGACGTTCAGAAAAAACCAAACGTTGGAAGCTCCGATTCCTCCGTCTATAACGTCTATATACCGTAAATTAATAGGCGGTATTTTAAGCGATTGTACGATATATAGGCGTTCAGGAAAAAATTATATATAGGCGGAGCGTCAAACGTAAAAAAATTTCCGGAATGGTTAACATTGGTCCCAACAGTCAAAGTCCAATTTTCTGTTGGACTCTGCTGCTGAGATGAAAAGTTTATGCTTCAATTTCTAATCAGTTCAAGTTCTTCAATTAGCCCATAGGTCCAAACAGTCAAAGTCCAATTTTCTGTTGGACTCTGCTGCTGAGATAGAAAAATGATGATTCATTTAGCAAGTTCTTCAATTACCCACTTGGTCCCAACAGTCAAAGTCCAATTTTTTGTTGGACTCTGCTGCTGAGATGAAAAGTTTATGCTTCAATTTCTAATCAGTTCAAGTTCTTCAATTAGCCCATAGGTCCAAACAGTCAAAGTCCAATTTTCTGTTGGACTCTGCTGCTGAGATAGAAAAATGATGATTCATTTAGCAAGTTCTTCAATTACCCACTTGGTCCCAACAGTCAAAGTCCAATTTTCTGTTGGACTCTGCTGCTGAGATGAAAAGTGTATACTTCAATTTTTAATCAGTTCAAGTTCTTCAATTACCCACTTGGTCCCAACAGTCAAAGGCCAATTTTCTGTTGGTGCTGCTGAGATGAAAAGTTTATGCTTCAATTTCTAATCAGTTCAAGTTCTTCAATTACCCAGTTGGTCCTAACAGTCAAAGTCCAATTTTCTGTTGGACTCTGCTGCTGAGATGAAAAGTGTATGCCTCAATTTTTAATCAGTTCAAGTTCTTCAATTACCCAGTTGGTCCCAACAGTCAAAGGCCAATTTTCTGTTGGTGCTGCTGAGATGAAAAGTTTATGCTTCAATTTCTAATCAGTTCAAGTTCTTCAATTACCCAGTTGGTCCTAACAGTCAAAGACCAATTTTCTGTTGGACTCTGCTGCTGAAATTAAAAGTTATGTTTCATTTTCTAATCAGTTCAAGTTCTTCAATTACCCAGTTGGTCCCAACAATCAAAGGCCAATTTTCTGTTGGACTTTGCTGCTGAGATAAAAAGTTTATGCTTCAATTTCTAATCAGTTCAAGTTCTTCAATTATCCAGTTGGTCCCAACAGTCAAAGTCAAATTTTCTGTTGGACTCAGCTACTG
The DNA here is from genome assembly GCA_030248095.1 of Ptycholaimellus sp. GST1_10. Classification (NCBI taxonomy): domain Eukaryota; kingdom Metazoa; phylum Nematoda; class Chromadorea; order Chromadorida; family Chromadoridae; genus Ptycholaimellus; species Ptycholaimellus sp. GST1_10. The sequence goes on from JASANA010004121.1 coordinate 12,572, forward strand.
AGATGAAAAGTTATGTTTCATTTCTAATCATTTTCATTTTCTAATCGTTTCACTTTAATAGTGTCAGTAGGTTTTTCCCTGCACCCACACCCAACAATTCTGCTCTCTCGTGCAACCATGTGAGATTTTTCCGCCATTGTCAGGCCTTCTTTTAGAGCGAATTAGAGAGGGCATGAAAGGACGGGGAGGGATATAAAAGAGACAAGGCACAGCAGCCGAGTTACTTGGTCCCCATGATGATGGGGTAGCCCTCATAGTTGGAGTCCAAGCTCCTAGATATGGCGGGGAGGTGGCCTCCTCGCTGGAGTTGGCACTGGAGCTTCTGGAGCACTCCTTGCATCCCTCCAGTGCCAGCTGGCAGCGTCACTGGTGTTCCAGATGCAGCCGTTGCAGGGATAGCTCCAGCTCATCCTTGGCTAGATCGGAGTAGGCGGTGTGGAGGTGCTTGTGCAGTCGCTTGGCCCATTTGCAATGGCAGTGATGGCGGACAATGCGGCAGCTCCGTTGGGGGGCCAAGTCCCAGTGGCAGTGGCCAGGGTGGGCGCCGGGGTGATGCGAGGCGTACCAGAGACTGGGCCCCTCTCCCCGCGGGACGCCGCAGACACAAAGTCCTTGTGGCTCTTCTCCTGGAAGGTGATCGTCGGTGGCCGCCGATTTGCGGATGAACTCCTCCAGCTGGAGCTTGGAGTTGAATAGTTGATATCCGCCAGTCCGATCGCCTTGAACATCTCCTCCCACCCTCTCATCAGCTGGTGGTCGTCCTGCTGCAAACAATAATTCCATTGATCTAGTTTCCATTGATATATTTCCAATGATCTAGTTTATTTCTTTCATTGTTGCATTTGTTGGATGGTTACATTGCTTTTCTTGCCCGAAAACTGGACTGCGAGGAAGGCAAATACATATCAAAACAGTAGTAATTAAATTGAGTACACAAGAGTGTTGGAGATGGACGATAGGTGCGGCGAGGAGTTTTCGGAAGAAGCGAACGAGATCCATGGATGAACCTAAAGAAATTTCTGACACCGTCATTAGGGAAATAAACTATTCATACCCGGTCTCAAAGACTTGGTGCAAGGAAGTAGCCCCATTGAGTTGGTGGAGGTGGGCGTGTCCTTCGCCAACCGCCTCGGCTTCCTCCTCAAGGCCCCCACCGCCTCCATCACTCACATCCACCGCCTTCTTAAGCGACTCCTGTCAAACTAATCCCTCCTCTGCCCTTCCAACAAATTTTGAAAAAATACAGCTCAAAAGGCATTCCATCGAAGCGGTGTCAGATCAAATCCGTTGGTGACCATATTGTGCCCCAGGAGCCTAGGGGCGGGGTCCTAGGGGAAGAAAAGGAGGCTCTTGGGTTTGATGCTAATGTGCCGAATATTACAATTCCGGAACAGTTCCGGTTCCGGAACAGTAGGAACTGTTCCGCGGAAAACCGGAACAGTAGTAAATTTTGGGGAAAACCGGAACAGTAGTAAATTTTTTTAAATCAAATTTTCTCATCTTAATTTACACAGATGAAACTGCAGAATAGGGTAAATGAGTTTTTGGCACTTTAGGACCTCTTACATAATGTTTTAAGTAGTAAAAACCAGATTTTGGCCATTTTTGGAAATTTTTTTTGATTGGTACTGTTTGGAACCAAAATTTGGTTTTTCTACATAGAACATCATGTAGGAGGCACTAAAATGCCAAAAAATATATTTAACCGATTCTGCAGGTTCAGCCTTTATTGGGCTAAAAAGATCAGGGCTAAAAAGATCAAAGTCTTGCACAGCAGCCGCACGCAGGCGCCCCGCATGCACCTCCTTCTACCGCTTCACCTGATCCGTCCGAATGTAGTAGAGCAGGCTCAACGCTCCACCACCTTGCTTCAAATCCATTCATCTATTCGAATCAAACTAAGCGGATAAAAGTTAAAGAAAGAAGCGCAACCCGCTAAAAGTCCTTTTTGTGGTCCTCCATGCCAGGCGGGGCATCTGAACTGAGCTTCCAGTGACGCAGCAGCCAGCACCAAGCGCTTCGCACAGTCTTCCCGTACCAGGCCTGCCGCCAGAGTTTGATGTCGTTGACCAAGAACTCAAAGAACCAGAAGAGCGTTTCTGGCGGTTCAATGTCCTACGAAAGTAAAGCTTATTAAAGGCTAGCTATGAAGTGAAATAAGTGAAGTGAGATAAGTGAGTGACTGAAGTGAGATGAGTGAAATTAACGCCGCGGAAATTCTGAAGCATGGGGTCCCGCTTCAGCAGGCTATCCGGATCGAAGTAGGTGTGTGGATTTCGCCCTTCAACACACGGAAACTTCCCGATTCTCTCCTCCGGCCAGTCTTTCTCAGCACACAAGAGAAACCGCCAGAGCCTGCTGGCTCTATATTCCTTCAATACTTTCACCATGAAAACCTAACCATGATCATCCCAAAGATAAAGAACCTGCTGCGGAGTGGGCTCGTGAATGCTGGCCAGTAGCTTGTCGATGGCATTGTTGAGTCCTTTGCTGGGCAGTGGAAGCAGCTTTGACACCTTGTCCTGCTTCTCATTCCGGGCCTGGAAGCCGGCCATCTTTGATTGGCCAGCCATCAGGAGGCCAGGCCAGAGAGCGTGTGATTTAAGGGTTGTTAGGAGTATGAGGGTGTGTGAGGGTATGTGGGAGCTTAGCCATCAACAACAAGCCGAGTTTCCATCCACGCGCAAAAATAGCGAATCGACCAGGGACATTGTTCACTAAGAGATATTGGGTATAAGCCATCCATCTAGGCATTAGATAAGCCATCCATTCCTACTGTTCCGGAACCGGAACTGTTCCGGAATTGTAATAAACCCTGCTAATATGGTTGTTGCTGGCGTACAATATTGCAATAATTGTTATCTTGTGCTTTTGGAGGTAAATGGAGAGCAGAATGTTTTTAAAGACCTCATGAAAGCAAACTAATAGTGCCGAGCAAGGAAAAAACATCTAATCGCTATCTTGCTTGGCATACAAGACTTTTTTTCTCAAATATCAATCGACGAAGTGGCTGCTGATCTTCCTCTGCCTCACAGGACCCAGACGCCTGATATGTTTAGATTATTGGGCTTGGTAGATAGACTGTGTGAAATGAAGAACAGGACCCGTTTCTGAGACTTGGACGGCAGACTGCTGGCTTGGTGCGGCTTGGAGACAGGGAAAAGAGGATGCCAGTGCCGCCTGCTCTGCTACTCCCTGCCCCTGCTCCCTCAAACGCAACCAAAGTGTTGAAGGGATGGAACGGATTTGAGCTTCTGTTTCCGGCTTTTGGGCCCCTGGGGCTTGGCGGGCTGCGTAGCAGGCTGCTTGGCAGGCTGCTTCTGAAATGTATATGAAGTGTGTAAGTGGGGGTAGGTAGGGAGTGAGGGTAACGGTTGGGAGGTGTTCGGTGCCCGCGGATTATCGCTCTCAACGCCCAAGCTGCCCCAGCAGCGGGGTTTCCGATTCTTGGGGTAGGCTTTCGGAGGACTCGTCCCGTCTTCTTCGGTCTCGTTTTCGCTCTCGCTGTCCTCCAGAACACCTCCACCGCACACGAATTGATACTTTTGCATGAACTCGATGGGAAAATTGTCGTCCTGTAAATGGTGGCTTTGGCAATGTTTCTTTGAAGAGTTGAGTAGATAGATAACCAAGTCTCTCCTTCAATACTGCAGCGTGGTACTGGGATGCTCCAAGGGCAGCAGGAGACCGAGCGATTTTATGTCGAGTATAATCTGCGTTGTGGTTAAATGGAGTTTCCCAGCTGAAATTTGCTCCTGAACCTTCTCCATCTGATGGCCACCATTGTTGGTAGGATTGAAGGTAGAAATGAAAGGATAAAAGATTCCGTGTCTTGAATGCATTGCGATTGCGGCAGACAGCGAAGCTCAGTGACCAGAACAGCGTTATCTTCAGGGTTTAGGCTGAGGAGGGCTTTCACCATATCAGCTTTCACCAATTCAAATGGAGATGTGCGTGTGAGCTGAAATGAATATATTTTGAGGTATTCTCAGGAAAACAACGGGAATTGCACATTCTGATGGCCCGCAGTTATCCGCATGTCGGATATCTGCCACTTGTCCATCACAGCCACCTGAATAGGTTCATTGAGTCAGGGTTAAAGGATAGTAGCAGGTGTTGAACGAGAATGGAGGAGAAGCTTTTGGGCAGCGAGACCAGGGAATCGCGTGCAGTATGGACCTCCCATCGGTCCACCGCCATGCATCTCACGGCATGGTCGCTGTGGCAGATGGCCACCCAGAGAACAGAGACAGATTCATGGCCTTCGTTCCACAATTCACCTCCTTCGCCACTTTCCGAACTGTGTCAAAGCAATGATGATGAGGATTGATGATACTGGCCAATGAGCTAACTCGATCCCTTGGAGGCACTGGAAGACGAGAGATGGGAGAGTAGGTTGGGCTGTAGAAGGAGTGCGGCAACGTTGTGGAGGCGGTCTTCCTTAGGAATTAGGTGCTGGAAGAGTCCTTCTTCCGCCTCCTCGTCCCCATCGCCCACCTCTGCGTAGAAGGCTGTACCACTCTGGCCACAAGCAGCTGAAAGGGGTCATTGAGACAGAAGATATAGCGCCTGAAACGAGCAAAGGCACCTCCTAGTTGGATGCTTTGACGCCAGATGTAGGTGGATCTCGTGGTAGAGCTCATTCCGCCCTTGTATCCCTGTGTGTAAGAGGCAGCCCAGTGATCGGAGCAGAGTGCATGCTTCTGGGCCGAGAAATGATTTTGCATCTCTGCCTGCTTTGCTTGCTTTTCATTCTCTTTTGACACAGAGATTAGAAAAGGATAGCAGAGGTGAGGAGGAAAAAATTTTGATAGTTAACACTGCTTTCAAAACCAGAGTTGAATGATGAATCCAGGCAAAGTGGAGCTTGGGTATGTGGCGGGGTGGGGGAGTGGGGCAGGGTGTGGTGGGCAGGAGGGAGACTGTAGTGGCGGGCTGAGTTGAGGAGGAGGGATTAGGGGAGGTTGGGGGGGGGGGGGTGAGGTGAGGAGGAGGAGGGATTAGGAGAGGAGGTCAGCGGCGGCGTGGTTGAAAGAGGAGGGGTAGGGGGAGGGGCAGGGGTAGATGGGCGGCAGCGATAGGTTGGGAGAGGAGAGGAGTGTGAGAATGTCGTGCAAAGATAGGGGGGCAATGGTGCAGGCTGGCAACGATAGGAGGGGGTGGCTGCAGGTTGTGGAGGATAGGAGGGGGGAGGGAGCGGCTTGGGATCAGGGTAAGGGAAAGTGTAGCAACGAGGGGATGGGCCAGGCGGTGGAGGCATTAGCGTAGGAGGGCGATAGGGAGGGAGATGTCCAGCAGGATGACACTGGCCTGGAGAGCAGTTGGGGGGAACGTAATAGTAGTACTGGCTGGGGAGTGGGGGCCAATTGTCATACTTACGGGGAATAGGAAGGATTTCGGAGGTACGGCTTGGAAAGGTAGGAGGGGGAGTAAGGCGAGGAGGATGTTTGAGGATGGTGTGGAGCAGAGGCGTCGGAAGCGGCTGTTGAAAAGGGCGGGAAAGGGGGGAGGGGGTGGTGCGTGGAGGAAGGGAGGGGTGAGTTAGTGGTGGTGGAGCTGACGAGAGGTACAAGGGGATGAGTAGAATAGATGGGGCTGGGGCTTGGTCTGGGAGTGGGGCTGGGACTGGAGGGGAGGGGGGTGGAGGCAGTGATCAGCAAATGGAACAAGTATATGGCGCAAAGCACAATAGGTGACCGCGGAGCGCATCCTTTATATGATACTTTGCAACTCAAAAATCAAGTCTGTGGTTTCTCAACCAATTTCAAAAGTAAGCACAGATGTAGAATCGACATATAAGACTAGTGAACAAAAAAATCAACTCTTCTGTGTAATTCTCAAGACTTCAGGTACTACAGTGCAAAAACCGCATATTGCAATTTTCCAACTTTCTACCCAGAAAAGTAATGTTTTACATGCTTCGGGACCAGTTCCACCCCTCCAGATCTTCCTAAAATGAAATTACCTTTAAGCAAAAAAAAAGTTTGTCCAAATCCATTAAGAATTCGCCATTTCTCAACATACCCCATTTTTTAAAATTTCTACCCTAAAAAGTTATGTTTCTTATGCTCCGGGACCAGTTCCACCCCTCCAGATCTTCCTAAAATGTTATTACCTTTAATCAAAAAAAAAGTTTGTCCAAATCCATTGAGAATTCGCCATTTCTCAACATACCCCATTTTTTAAAATTTCTACCCAAAAAAGTTATGTTTCTTATGCTCCGGGACCAGTTCCACCCCTCCAGATCTTCCTAAAATGTTATTACCTTTAAGCAAAAAAAAAGTTTGTCCAAATCCGTTGAGAATTTGCCATTTCTCAACATACCCCATTTTTCAAACTTTCTACCCAAAAAAGTAATGTTTCAAATGCTCCCAGACCAGTTCCACCCCTCCAGATATTCCTAAAATGAAATTACCTTTAAGCAAAAAAAAAGTTTGTCCAAATCCATTAAGAATTCGCCATTTCTCAACATACCCCATTTTTTAAAATTTCTACCCAAAAAAATTATGTTTCTTATGCTCCGGGACCAGTTCCACCCCTCCAGATCTTCCTAAAATGTTATTACCTTTAATCAAAAAAAAAGTTTGTCCAAATCCATTGAGAATTCGCCATTTCTCAACATACCCCATTTTTTAAAATTTCTACCCAAAAAAGTTATGTTTCTTATGCTCCGGGACCAGTTCCACCCCTCCAGATCTTCCTAAAATGTTATTACCTTTAAGCAAAAAAAAGTTTGTCCAAATCCGTTGAGAATTCGCCATTTCTCAACATACCCCATTTTTCAAACTTTCTACCCAAAAAAGTAATGTTTCAAATGCTCCCGGACCAGTTCCACCCCTCCAGATCTTCCTAAAATGAAATTACCTTTCAGCAAAAAAAAGTTTGTCCAAATCCGTTGAGAATCCGCCATTTCTCAACATACCCCATTTTTCAAAAGTTCTACCCAAAAAAGTAATGTTTCAAATGCTCCGGGATCAGTTCCACCCCTCCAGATCTTCCTAAAATATTATTACCTTTCAGGGAAAAAAAAGTTTGTCAAAATCCGTTGAGAATTGAGCATTTTACAGCATACCCCATTTTTCAACCTTTCTACCCAAAAAAGTAATGTTTCAAATGCTCAAATTCCGGGTCTACCCCTCCAGATCTTCCTAAAATAGCATTACCTTTCAGGAAAAAAAAAGTTTGTCCAAATCCGTTGAGAATTCGCCCGGGGCCAGCATTTCCAGAAATATTGGGCTGGCGCGAGGGAGCAAAGCGAACCGTCAGCGCCCAGCCCCTCTTTTCGACCCAGGTGTATGTTTTGAGGGTTATTGCTAGATCTTAAATTTGATAAGGCTGCTGCTCGTCATAGAAGGCTCCAATCGCTCTAATTTTTTCACCATTGGAAAGAGCAACATCGAGTTGACTATAGTTTATCTTTTGAGTTTTTCGGAAAACGTTTGATTTTAGGGTGAACAAGTATATGGCGCAAAGCGCAATAGGTGACCGCGGAGCGCACCACCTTCCAGCTTACACTATGAATGCATGGAATTTTGTCACTGCTAAGAGCAAGTCTGTGGTTTCTCAACCATTTTCGAAAGTAAGCACAAATTTGGAATCGCTATATATGACTTGTGAACAAAAAAACTCAAGTCCTCTGTTCAATTCTTAGCCGTTCAGATGTTACTGATTATTGATGACATTGCTGTGCATGAAAGTTTGTCACTCAAGAAAGGAAGTCTGTGGTTTCTCAACCATTTTTAAAAGTAAACACTGATTTTGAATTGCTATATACGACTTGTGAACAAAAAAAAAGTCTTCTGTGCAATTCTTAGCCGTTCAGCTGTTACTGATTATTGATGACATTGCCGTGCATGAAAGTTTGTCACTCAAGAAAGTAAGTCTGTGGTTTCTCAACCATTTTCAAAAGTAAGCACAGATTTGGAATTGCTATATACAACTTGTGAACAAAAAAACTCAAGTCTTCTGTGCGATTCTTAGCCGTTCAGCTGTTACTAATTATTGATGACATTGCTGCACGTGAAAGTTTGTCACTCAAGAAAGTAAGTCTGTGGTTTCTCAACCATTTTCAAAAGTAAGCACAGATTTGGAATTGTTATATACGACTTGTGAACAAAAAAACTCAAGTCTTCTGTGCAATTCTCAAGATTACAGGAGCTACAGCGCAAAAACTGTATATTGCAATTTTCAAGCCTTTCTACCCAAATCAGTAATGTTTCAAATGCTCGGAAACCGGTTCCACCCCTCCAGATCTTCCTAAAATTGCATTACCTTTCAGGAAAAAAAAAATGTGTCCCAATCCGTTGAGAATTCGGTGAGGACCAGCATTTCCAGATATATATATATATATATATATATACATATCAGGACAAAAGTTTAGTAACCTCTATAGACCGCGGAGCGGCCCTTCGGGCCGCTCCGCGGTCAAAAATGCAAAAAACCATTTGTCCGAACTCCTCCTCCTTCTCCTTCTTCTCCTCCGCATCTATTCAATGGACGATAGTAGGTATTCAATTCTTCCCCCCGCCCCCTGCCCCGGTCACTGGGCTTCATCATCTAGTCAGTTATTGATAAATCTGAAGTTGGGCTAAGGTGGCATATGCCTCAGTGGTGTAGTGGTGAATGCGATTGGTCAGATGAGTGAACCTGGCAGGTTCGAATCCATCTCAAGTATTTTTTTATTATTTTTGTCTGTTTAAAATTGAGAAAACAACTGGTATCATCGGAAGGCCTAATGTAAAGCTCTTTTTCCCAATAATCGACACTCCTAAACATAATCTAAAAAAATTTCTCAAAAATTTTCATGTTTGCCAATATATTCGCATTGAATTTCCGATTTGAAAATTTTTTTGTAAAGTTTTTTTTTTTATTTATTTATCCAATAAAATATTAATTAGTTAAATATGTAACCAACATTATAAAATATGTGTTTATAAATTTTATACTATATTAAAAGTGGATATATTAAAAGTGGAAGAAATATCTGGTACCATTGGCAAGCCAAAAGTGGGTCTCTTTTCTCCAAAATTTGCAATTGACTCGAGTAAAAAGTAAAGGAAATACATTTTATACTAGTGGAATCTGCTGCGTCATCTGCATTTTGTTTTTGGGCGCGCATGGAAAGAGACACTGAACTGCGCGCCAAAAACAAAATGCAACTGTCCAAGCAGCAGATTCCACTAGTATAAAATGTATTTCCTTTACTTTTTACTCGAGTCAATTGCAAATTTTGGAGAAAAGAGACCCACTTTTGGCTTGCCAATGGTACCAGATATATACATACCTACATGAGGACAAAAGTTGAGTAACCTCTATAGACCGCGGAGCGGCCCTTCGGGCCGCTCCGCGGTCAAAAATCGGCGATCCAGGCATTTGCATTTCGAAGTAGGGCAAATCCTGATCTCTCCCAACGCTTATCAGGTGGCGTACAAATCTTTCGTGAAATAGAATGAAAAAGAATAAATGCTCACAGGAACGGCGTTGATGAGATCGAAGTAGGCCGTGCCTAGAATGATGCCAGTGAAGACGTAGAGGAACAGGCGCCCAGTGACGGCATTGACGGGGCTGTGCGATGTCAGAGGCAGAGGATAGTTGACGTCGGCCACTGGGTCAGCGGAGACAAATATAACTTTTTGTTCTATCTTCGTTTCACTTCTAATAACACGCAATAATAGCATGTATTCTTTGGAGTACATAGTGTCCTATTTGCTGAGGAAAACATCGGCGAAGGATGTTGGAGATCGAAAGATGTCTATTGGATCGACTGAGACGCCCAATGCACCCCAATCGCGTTGCCTCTTTCCGGTCCACTTTTTCCAGGTCCCTCTTCAATTCCTGCAAATATGCCTATTTCATTTATGTCATTTACTAAATGCCCAGCCCCTAACATCGTTGAATCGCTTCCGGACCTTCTCCAGCTGATCCCGAGCCCTGCATCTCCGACCGCCATCATACAAAGAGTTGGGCGGGCTCCAGTTCTTGCTCATCATCAACCAGATGCTCTTCACTAGAGTTCTGCAGTGACAAAGTGGTAAAGGTCAAGAAGATACACATGCCAAAATGGGAAAAACCCATTCACAGGCGAGACTCCTATGGCCAGATCCTGGTGGAGGAGTGTAACCATTTCGGTTATAGCTGGAGGCACAATTCGCCACTGAAAACATGCCCAGCATTCTGCCAGCGAAATCAATTTACATTGTTTTTGGAGCACCTGCTCTGCCTGTTCGATAGGGATATGGAAGCGGACTTCGTTGTCCAGGCCCTCTTCCAGCCAGGGCTTTCGATCGAGAATGCCTCGTTGGTGACACTCACGCAGAAAATACATCTGCACTTTGGCGCAGGTGATCTACAATCGTATGCATAAATGTAGCGCTAGGGGCCATTCAGGAAATGTGTACCTGGTAGTGTGAAGAGACCTGGGTGATAGGCGGAGCTTCGTAGATTTCCTGGAGGCGATCAGCGGAAGTGCAAGCTTCCAAGGTTTCCCGCACTCGCTTTCGCTTCGTCGCATAGCGACCTTCCTCCTCCCTTTTCATCACACACCCACACTAAACCATATTCTCATTTCACTATTACCACATGTAAATACTCGCTAAGGTATGTTTGTGGATTGACCAAAGCAGCAAAACGGCAGTCTTCCCCTACATCATCTGCCTTGTGCATCCGGAGAATGCCAAGATTACTCTGGCCAGACCAATTTTCTCCTTCCCCAGCTCTGAACACAATACAGAGTGAGACTGGCAATGCCCAGCACTCAACCTCCCTCCTCCTCCAACCTCCAATTTCGCAAAGGCCTACTGCTTGAAGGACTTCGAATGCGATGCCCACCCAGAGTAGGCCATGATGATGAATGGTGTGGAGGCTCAGGCCAGCTCATCTGGCTGAATCAGCTTCAGCTGGCTGTCTCCCAGAATCAGCACCAACTTGGCGAAGCTGAAGCAAGTCCTAGTTTCAAATGAGGAAGAAGGTGGAACCAGATGACTTTTGGAAGAAGTTGAAGGGGTGAGAGGAGCGCATTCACAGCTTGTCAATGTTTCCCCACTAGTTCTAACTAAGGGCAACCTTGCCGCATGCAAAGCACTTTACTTTCGGACACTTGCTGATGAGGTGATCGTTGCTGTCACATTTCCAACAGGCCTTCCGAACCCAGCCCGAGGGCGGCATTCTTTCGAACCTTCAGTTTTTTCCCACTTGAGGCTGGCCATGGTGAACTTGGGCTCTCACCCTTCACCTGGTTGTTGGCGTAGCGTCTGGGCACATCATGCAGGTCCTCTGGATGGTGAGCATCATAGGTGGACTGGAGCCAGTTGGCACTGGCAGGGAGCTCAACAAAGATGGAGCAGAGGACCTGGTGCTTGATGAGGCAGCCCTGGTCCAAGAGGTGGCGCAGGTAGTGGTACACCAGCTTGAAGACCTTGTCCTGGCTGTGCTTATACTGGTCCATGTTGAAGCCATGCTCCAGGCCTCGCACGTGCACCTCATAGTCTCCAACTATGATGAAGGCCTGGGAGAAACGGATGGCTGCCACAGTAAAGCAAGGGGCCCAGGCAGTGAAGGTAAGCATGATCTTCTTTGCCCGCCCTGCATTGGATTGGACCAGGCTTAAGAGGACAACCTTGGCCTCATGGCCTATCTGAGTGTTGATGGTCATCACCTTGACCTCCTCGAAGCTGCCGCCATCCATGGCCTCCTGGAGCTTCAAATCCTGGGACTTATAGGGAGTGCTCACTAGAATGTCATCGGGGCGGAAAGCCTGGCAGCCAGCAGGGTAGAGGGCTTTCTTGAACCAGGCCAAGAGACGCAAAATGGCCTGAACCTCGTGAGGGTTGAAGATGTAGTGTGAAAAGTCCTCCTGCTCAGCGGTGACAAGGTTTATGAAGCCAATGCGCTGGTGGGAGTTTGGGAATGGGAACAGCCCCACCTCAGGCAGCATCACCAGAGCCCAACACCCTGTCTCCGAGTCAAAGCTGGTAGGTAGAGGCGGTCGGGGGTGGCGGAAGATCTCAGTGCTGGTACAGCCGCAGAGGTTCCACACTCAGTAGGCTGTATCTAGGGGGGTAAGGAGAAGCCCAGAAAAGCAAGCAGAGAGGATCAGCTGAGAGATCACTAAGAGAGCCTATGGCTCCTCTTTACTGGCATCAGCATGTCATTCCGGCTGCGGAACTGAGAACCGAGAAGGGTTAGAATGAGAGATGACATTGGGGATGGCATAGAAGAGAAAAGGCATAGGCAATTGGCCAGTGATGAATGCTGGTGCCATGCCCTCTACTAGCCACTTCAGGACATTGGTATCCATCATCATGCTCTGAGCAATGACGCGACCAACAACCTCTTCTTATAATCTCAAAGCATATATCATATCTTTTACAAGTGTCAAAGAGCTTCATTTCATTTGTTTGTCATATTTTATGTTTGTCTTGCACAGCTGGACTAGATTCTCACACACCCGGACACACACACACACATGGACTCAAAATGCTAGAGCTAGCATGATCAAAAATGCTAGCATGCATAACTCAACACAATGTGCGCACTTCCGAGATTTTTTTTTATGTTAACGTCACCATTAACGTAAAAAAAATCCCAGAAAAAATAAAATATCCGCCTAAAATACCGCGTATTTCATACATTTAGGCAGGAACCCAATATTAGGCGGTATATATAAAATAGCTGGTATTTTATATTTACCAACAAATATATCGCTTAATATATCGCGTATTGCTCTGACTAATTTGATTTTATTTTCGGCAGAGTAATTCCTCCGATTTCACATCTAAATATAACGCGTAACAGCATGCCTAAATGCCTAATATAAAAAATATAAAATATATCTCCATTTTTCCATTTTTGCATTTCTTTACTCTTTTTCCATTTTTTTTACATTTTTACATTTTTACACTGGCACACTGACGCATGCACACTGACTTGGTGCTGGCTGGTATTGAATTGATTGATTAAGAATGTGCTGAAAGTGTTTCGATTGCAGATATAGAGCAAGCCATTCTCTTAAAGGCAAGTTGAAACATGGCAATGATGCGCGATGATGTGAGGAGGGGGACCAAGAGAGCGAGCAAGTGAGTGCGCATTTCTCTGGACTCCTTCCACTAGCCGCAAGTAGATGGCCCATCATTTCATTCCACCCTGTTTCAACCTTCTCCAATGACAGAAAAATGTATGAACGAGCTTTACAACTTTCCTTCAAACTAAATTTCTAACCTGCTATTAAACTGAGGATTAATTAATTATTATTTAGTGTAATTTTTGCTTTCTTCTTTTTTGCTTTTCTGGTTTTTGCTTAATTTTGTTGAATGATTTGCTGCGATTTCACTAGAGGCTCCTCTCTTGGCACGAAACAAAAGCGTGACAAACTGGATGAGAAGAGAAAAAGGAAGCAGAACAAAGGCCTTGTTGGCGAGCAAAAAGTGCATCAAATGAGCAAAAGTGGCCTGAGGCGGCCCAAAAAGCAAACACAAAAGTGGCCTGAGGCAGCCCATAAAGCAAATGAAGGCACCAAAAAGGCTGCTGCTGAACTAGAAGGGGGCCAAAGGCGGCTGCTGAACAAGAAGAGGGCAGGAAGTTGGCTTAAAGCTTGGCGTGGGGGGACTGGGGACAGGTGCTTGGCGTGGGGCTGGGGAAGTGGGGGACTGGGGACTAGAAGGGGTAGAATGAGCGGGAGGTGGACAGGGCATTGGGGCGGGGTGGAGTGCCATTTCGATAGGTGAGCTCCTAGTCCACGTACTCCTGACAGATGTTGAGCTTGTCGTCAACAGCATGGAGGCTGAGCATCAGATTCTCCTTCTCCTCCTTATCAACTGCCATGTCGCAGATGTCGCGATACATGGCGTCTGTCAGCCCTTTCAGGTCCGCGTAGGCCTGAGAGGCAATCCAATTGTATATGGGAAGAAGGGGAAGGAATGAGAGGAGGGGAACCAGCTTCAGCTCGATGAGTCGAGAGAACCAGTCCCTGTAGTCCTTGGCCTTCTGCACTGTGGCTTTGCACTTGGCCTAGCTGTCGGCAGCGGAGCGGGCGTTGGTGACGAGCTGCTGGATGTTGGCCTCCACAGCTGCCCCAGACTCCACAGCCACCGTGGCATCCGCAGCCACCACGGCCTCCTCAGCCTCTCAGGCCTCTTGCTCTTTGGCACCCTCAGTGTCCTGTATTGGAGGTGGAATGGCTGGAGACAAAGAGGAATGACTGGAGAGGTGTAGGGGGGAGTACCTTGGTGTTGCCGACAGTGCTGTCAGGCTCATCGTAGCCGCCATAGATGATCCCGGCATAGTACAGGGTGTTCAAGTTAACAGGCAACGCTTGACTTTGATGATCTATTTCTCCAGCCTATCATAAGCTAAAGAGCTGAAATTTGGTATGAAACTACCTCCAACCCTCCTTGGTTTGTATATAAATTTGTGGCTCAATCCATTGGGAAGAACTTGAGAAACAGTCATTTTTGTAAGGTCAACCAAAACTGACAGTGTACTTTTTTAAAATCAAAATTTGAGGAATGATTTCTCTGCTAAATATAAGCCGTTTAGGCTCAAAATTTCAGACAATATAGTTCTAAAAGTCCTTTTCAATAAATGTTTACATCTCTAAGTGCTTCCTGTGTCAAGAAACAGCCTCCGTCGTACATCAAAATTTCCCCCTTTACCATTGTTTATGGTCAGCCCAGTTGGAAAATGCTATGGAACAAAAGGAAGGGGGTTAATTGGCTTTAGGTCGGAGGCTGTTTCTCGGCATAGGAAGAACCTACAGATCTATAAATTTACACGTTTGTTAAGGACCCTTAGATCTTCATTGTCTGAAATTTTGAGCCTAAACGGCGTATATTTGGCTGAGAAATCGATCCTCAAAATTTGATTTTAAAAAAGTATGCAGTCAGTTTTGGGTTTCCTTACAAAAATGACTATTTTTCAAGTTCTTCTCAACGGATTGAGCCACAAATTTACATACAAACCAAGGAGGGTTGGAGGTAGTTTCATACCAAATTTCAGTTTTTTAACTTAATGTGGGCTGGAGAAATAGATCATTAAAGATAAAACGTTGCCTGTTAACTTGAACACCCTGTAGAAGTCGAGGTCATAGTCGGTGTCTTCCTCCTGGTACTCGGCCTTGTTGTCGGCATCCTCCGCCGCCTCCTGTTCTAGTCTGGGAACCGGCAGCTCGTCCTCGATGGGCTCCTGCTTGACGATGGCCTCCTGCTGGACGATGGGCTCATGCTTGACGTCGATCATGATGGGGTGCGGGTGACGGCATGGCTGGAGCAGCTGGAGCAGCGCGGAGTGGGGGTGGATGGGGGCGCTGGGCTGAGTGTCGGGAGTCTGATGAGGATGGAGTCATCCGTGCAGCGGAGCTTTGCCAGGCTGCTGTCGGAGTCGAGGTGGTCTTCTGTCGGCGGCGGCGGCGGTGAGGGGGGCTAAGCCTAAGCCCTGCCCTACCTTCAGGGCCCACCTTCACACTGGTTGCCGCCCACATCCATAATCCCTCATTCAGGGTCTTACAATTGCGCAGTTTTATGCTAGCTAGAGTGGCATCTTTTACAGCCATTTCTTCACTTCCTTTTTCATGCGTGTCTCTGCGAGTTTTGAGGGATATAAGCAAAACGAACATTTCTAGAAGAGGTGATTGGCTAAAAGAGCCAGGCTAAAAACAAAAGAGATCAAGGCACTGGGCGTAGATCAATTTTGGGGCAGAAGAAAAGCAACAAAAAGACCCTGGAGAGGGGCGGAGGGGCACAGAGGCTTGGCAGAGCGCAGACAGACAGAAGCTAGGCAACAGCAGCTCCTCCACTCGCACCCGCTCCTCCACCATCCCATGGCTCTTCATTGCTCAGCTCCTAGTGGCCACTGCCCAGTTACACAAAGCCTCTTCCCTGGAAAAAAGCTGGACAAACCTGCTTCTTTGGGTGAGGAGGGCGGGGGCCTGGGGGGATGGTCTTGAAGGCCTTCTGCCTATGCAGCAGCTTCTTCTCATCGTCCGACTTGGGCCAGTAGATGCCAGAGTCACCAATTGGGCTGCGATCATCCTGGCTAGCCATGGTTTTGGTTTAGCGAGTACAGATGGGGTGTGATATGAAATGGGGCCCTGGCAGGTGCTTGCCGCAATGTTTTACATATTTGAGATGCTATCTCAGCCAGATTTTTTACTGGTTTTTCTCGTGGAACAAACAAAGACAGGAAAGCTGAGACCAAGTAAGGCAAAGAAACGCATCCCATAAGGCAAGAAACTTGGACAAGACTAGTATAACATGGGGTTCATTTGCACAAGGTGGCTGAACCCATGAGTTGAACTGCTGCCCCATATAATCTGGTCCATGCTGCTTCATATTTTCCCTTTCCCATGCTGCTTGAATAGAATGGATCTAGTTAAGATAGGTAGCCACGTGAATCCATAACTTAAATATACACCACATTTTAGTTGATCCAAAGTAAGCTACCCAGTCAGCTGATGATTCCTGAAAAATGGGGTCTGGGACTTAGGGTATATTTGGGGTGAATCCTTAGTACTACCCCCAGGCCAAGTCCTGGGCGGCAGTTCAAAAATGGCATAACTTGGGGATGGAACAACTTGGATAACTTGGATAACAAGAATGGAGAAAAATCTCAGGCCTAACCTCAGTCCTTGGCGTTGGCCAGGCTCTTCCATTTGCTCTTGTTCACCAGCTCCTTGTAAATTTTGCATGCCCTGCCAGCCCGTTTGAGCAGCTTGGTTGCCTCTAGTCTAGGCCCACTATGGCGAAGGCCTTCTTGGCCTCCTGCCATTCATGTCTCATGCGGACAAGAAATTAGAAAGGAGAGCAACACCTGCAGCCAAAGCTCGTACGCCGTCTTCGGGCGCTCCGGGGCCGATGTCCCATGGCAGTAAAGCAGGTCATTCTCTTTCTGGCTTATGGGAGCCTTGTGGGGCAGCTCCCATGAGACCGCGTTGTGAGTGGGCGAGTGGTGCAAGTTCCTCTGAAAAGCTACTTCCATGTGCAAAAGAGCGGAAGGTTGAACGGATAAGGCAAGCGAGAAACCTACGACGGCGACTGGAGGGCTGGAGGCGCTGTGCTTTCGGCTCCGACTCTGGCGTGGCGTCGTCGGCTCCATGCTTCCTGCCTCTTTTCCGCCTCTTTTCCTGCCTCTTTTCCGCACCCACCCTAAAGCTAGATTTGGACAGCTTCGGAGGCTGGCGCAAATGGGAAGGAAGAAAACCATTACTCCTGCACATCATTCTTCCTTCCGTCAAGCAATTCAAATAACATCTCTCAATTTTCCAGTTTTTTAGGACCAGGAATGTAACTATATCTTTATCAAGCACATAAAACTTGTTTTCATCATAGCCCATGACTTAAGCTTTACTTGCTTTTCAACTTGTTTTGTGTTGCCTTGGCGTGATTTTGCATTAGCTGAACACTTTGGGATCCTTTTTTACTGCAAAAAAAGCTAGAAGCGGAAAAAAGCAGGCTTTTTTTGGGATCACAGTGGACTAGAGCATGAGGCCGAAGCAGATGTCCTCTGCGGCCTCCTCATCCACCTGCCAATTTCAGCAATGGCTTTGCTGCAGAGCATGAGAAGCGAGGACGAAGAAGGGAGCATGCGAGACAAGGAAGAAGAAGGAGCCTCCATGAAGGGCAGGTTCTGGGCGGCCTTGACGGCGCTGAGGCTCTGCCGGCTGCGCTGGACTTGGTCCCTGGCCGTGCTCTTTTCCATGCCCCTGGCAAACAGTAGAGACCTCTTTCCTTAATAGGGCTGTAAGCAAAGTGAAAGAGATGATGCTACCCGGCCACCAGCCCTCGCACTGCCTCCTCCACCTCCACCTCCAGCAGGAAGATGTCCTCAGGCCGCTTGATCTCAAGGCCAGAGCAGACTTGCTTGCTTGCAAGGTTGAAAGGGAGGGAGGGAGCGATGCCTTGATCATGAAGTACATGGCCTGGTAGACGGTGTTGACGAAGGCGGAGATGAGGATCTGGTCTGGGCGGTCCGCGGAGGAGGGCCTTGGAGAGGATAGCGATGGCGGCGTCGGCGGTGATGGCCTGCTTCGCCACCGCCCGCCCCAGTGCCGTGTCCTTGGCCACCTGCCAATACTTCCCCCCTCATTTCCTCTCCTTCTCCTGTCCTGTCCCCCACCTCCTTCTCCACCAACTCCGCGAAGTCCACGAGGGCGTAGTCGGCGAGTGGGGCCAGCTCCTTCACCGCGCTCCCCGCCATCCCTTTAAACTCCTTCCTGCCTATGCTCCTAGAAGAGGAGTGATAGAAAAGGAGCCTTCACCCGTCAATCAGTAGACCCGTTGGAGGCGTTGGCTCAGCTGGGCTGTGTCGGGGATCTGAAGGAAGGAAGAGAAGTGCTAGGGAAGGAGAAGGAGAGGGAGGGAAGAAACCTCGTGCTCGTGCTCCATCGCCTTCGGCTGCATCTCCTGCGGGTCGTCGGCGGAGTGGTAGGAGAGGCGTCGTCGCTGAAAGCAAACTCCTGGATAGAGGGAGGGAGAAGGTCCAGGCCGTCCAGGCCCATGGCGTGCGGCGCGCTGGGATCCATGGCCTCTAGCTCCGGGCACCAGCTCTTGATGCGGTTCAGGAAGAGCGCCAGGTCCTTCAACCAAGGAGCTTCCATGCCATGTCCACTACAAGGTGCCGAGGAGCAAGAAACCCTGTCCTCCAGGCAGTGATCGGCAATAGCCAAAAAACTTGTATCGGCACGCGACGCCGATCGAGATCTCGAGCGTATCCGATTTTTGTGCTGATGGGTCATATCAACTTTTCCCATTGCGCTCGGCTTAGAATTTCTTCCAGCCAATTTATTTGCGTCACTTTTAGTTGGGAAATGCTTGGAAATGTTTGTGAATATGTGCACATGAAACTTCTCATGAACTTCTCAAAAAGCATGAACAAAATGGCAACAACAACAAAATGGTGGACTAGACGATGTTTTTGAGACAGACCTGATAATCTGGAGCCATAGATGTGATTTTTCCTAGAGAGAGATTGAACTCTTTTGCTTTGTTAATCCACATGCGTAGGAAATCACGATTGTCCCGCAGCAGCACCTCGCGATGAATGAGGTCCCCTTTCGACCTGACTCTTTTCCCTGATGTACAGTTGCCTGTTTGCGAGAAAAGGCGTTCAGTGGCTGCCGCTGAAAAGGGGGGACTTGTAGATGAGCTGTAAAAGAAGGGGTGGGCAGGGTAACTATTGCTTGGGGTTGGGATTCCCAGGAAGTGGAAGGCGGTGGAGGCCAGGTGCGGGAACATCTTGACGCCTGTCTCTGCCCACCAAGCGATGGCTGGATCCCTGCCGTTCTTCTCTGGCATGGCGGGAAGGGCGAGGAAGGCGTTGAGCTCATCTTCGATCTTGTCGACTGCATCAGTATCGCCCATCCACCCTGCCAATAGGGTAGGCATAGAAATTGGAGGCAGAATAGTTAGAAGAGGGAGGAGAAACGTTTCGATGATTGCTGATGGTGTAGCGCAAGCGCAGGAGGCGAGCTGGTGTCTGGAGCTGGAGGACTGTCGTCTTCGCCTTCGGAGAGCTCTTCGAGCAGGAGGCTGGAGCTGGCCAGGTCCTCGCCCTTGGTCGCCGGCCCCTTGCTCCGCGTCTCAGGCTCCTCCAGCACCTCGATCTGGCCACTCTCGCCCTCCAGAGCACGAGCCTCCTTGCGCAGGAGCTCGTAGCGTCGTCCCGCCGCAGTGATGATGGCATTCCTTGTCTCCATGAAGAGACGGCTGGCGTTCTCCGGTACTTTCTTGATTGTGCCTTTGTAGGTGACGTGGAGCATGGTGGCGGTGGCGGCATGGAAGAGGTAGTCGGGGCTGGCGGGGTTGGCGCACTTTGCGAAGTGCGTCTGGACGGACTCCTTCAGGCACAGGGCGAGGGAGCGGATGACGGCGGACTTGGAGTCGGCGAAGGCCTTGCCCAGCTTACGCATCAGCCCATTGTACATCGGGATGATGTCTGCAAATTGATGGCTTTGCCACCTGGCAAGAAAGAGGGGGGAAAGGAGGAGGGAAGATGAAGAGGAGTGAAAGAAAAGGTATAACATGCGAGGGTGGGCTTGTCCTCAGCTTCGTGCACTTTGGTGTAGGAGCGGATGATTCGCAGGATGCTGACGATGGAGCCGATGGTGGCCCACTCTTCGCTGCTCAGGCGGATCTTGATGAAGTCGGGAATGTGAGGCAGGCAGTCCAGAAGGTGGGCCAAGGCGTCATGGGTGGAGTTCCACCGAGTGTCGTTGAAGCTGATCAGCAGCTTCCTGCATGCAGCCCTCAGGACTCGCTCCACTCGATGATGGCGAATTAGATGGATGATCGCCAGTCACTCATTGATGAGCTCCTTCACTGAATCAATTTGTCCCATTATTGGCAAATATTTTCTATTTCATAGAAAAGTATCATCAGGATAGGAAACAAAATTGTTAGTGAAACCACCACCATGAAACGAAAGTGCTAGATAAGTGCTGTGCAGTGTTGACAAAGGAATCAACCATTATTTAGCGGAATAGATTCTGCAAAGACTTTACTCCATGTGTAAGCTGGATGAAAACCTATCTGAACCTACCTTGCGGCTCCTTCAAGGCATCCAAGACACATCTCTGGAGGGTGGTGAGAGTACAAAGTATGAAGCCATAGCAATGTCCCTGTGGGGAGTGGTAGCTCAGCCAATAGATGGAACCCTCCCGTTCAAGCTCGGGGATGAGGGCTTTCTGTCATACACACACACACTCTCACTCTCTGACTGGAACTGAATGGCTACCTCAAGGATGTCGAACTTGGCCTCCTCAGTCCGCCTCTTCTCTTCGTCATTCATATCGTCCTCGTCATCCCCAGACTCACCATCCCCAGACTCGCCATCACCAGACTTGGCTTCCCCAGACTCGGCCTCTCCTCCAGACTCGTCCGCTTTCAACAGGTACCCAGGGAGATTGCGAAAGGCCTTCTGCGAAAAGGGGAATTATTATTTAATTTTCATTATTTATTTATTTATTTATTTATTTATTTATTTATTTATTTATTTATTTATTTATTTATTTATTTATTTATTTATTTATTTATTTATTTATTTATTTATTTATTTATTTATTTATTTATTTATTTATTTATTTATTTATTTATTTATTTATTTATTTATTTATTTTTTTATTTATTATATTTATTTATTTATTTTTATTTATTTATTTATTTATTTATTTATTTATTTATTTATTTATTTATTTATTTATTTATTTATTTATTTATTTATTTATTTATTTATTTATTTATTTATTTATTTATTTATTTATTTATTTATTTATTTATTTATTTATTTATTTATTTATTTATTTATTTATTTATTTATTTATTTATTTATTTATTTATTTATTTATTTATTTATTTATTTATTTATTTATTTATTTATTTATTTATTTATTTATTTGAAAGTAGGCTGGCCTCGGTTTTGCGGGGGGAGGCGGAGAAGGAGAGGAGAAGACATTTATCATGTCTTCAATTACACAGAAATGGCCAGAAAATTTTTTTTCATCTCGAGCGCATCCGTTGAGGTTTTCACAGCTCTCGATGCCGTGCGGTCCAGTCTCGATCGGATTTCCGAAAAATGGCGTTTTCGCATCACCAAGTGCCCGATTGAGCCTCGATTGCACATTGCCCTTCACTGGCGAGAGGGAGGGAAAAATGAAACCAAGAATGGATAGAAGCCGAGAGGAATAGGCTGCATGACTCCACGCTTGCTGAGAAAGAGCTTCCGGTCTTTGAGCATGTGCGCCTTGAGGAAGTGGTAGTTGCAGCTGAAGATGTTGCCGAGGGTGTTGGAGAGGGGCGCCCTCAGGGCCTCGGCGCTTTCTTCATCACCGACACTGCTGAGTTGCCCTGCAGACATGTCCATTGTTCTTGACTGATAAATTATGGTGAGAAAAAGCCAGTGGCAAAGACGTCGTCGATGCTTGTAGGAGCCTGCTGCTGATGAAGGGCCTGATGGTCGACCTGCAGCTCCTCCGCAGTTCCCCCCAGCAGCCCGTCCATCTTCATCACCGACACTGCTGAGTTGCCCTGCAGACATGTCCATTGTTCTTGACTGATAAATTATGGTGAGAAAAAGCCAGTGGCAAAGACGTCGTCGATGCTTGTAGGAGCCTGCTGCTGATGAAGGGCCTGATGGTCGACCTGCGGCTCCTCCGCAGTTCCCCCCAGCAGCCCGTCCGTCTTCATCACCGACACTGCTGAGTTGCCCTGCAGACATGTCCATTGTTCTTGACTGATAAATTATAGTGAGAAAAAGCCAGTGGCAAAGACGTCGTCGATGCTTGTAGAAGCCTGCTGCTGATGAAGGGCCTGATGGTCGACCTGCAGCTCCTCCGCAGTTCCCCCCAGCAGCCCGTCCATCTTCATCACCGACACTGCTGAGTTGCCCTGCAGACATGTCCATTGTTCTTGACTGATAAATTATGGTGAGAAAAAGCCAGTGGCAAAGACGTCGTCGATGCTTGTAGGAGCCTGCTGCTGATGAAGGGCCTGATGGTCGACCTGCGGCTCCTCCGCAGTTCCCCCCAGCAGCCCGTCCATCTTCATCACCGACACTGCTGAGTTGCCCTGCAGACATGTCCATTGTTCTTGACTGATAAATTATGGTGAGAGAAAGCCAGTGGCAAAGACGTCGTCGATGCTTGTAGGAGCCTGCTGCTGATGAAGGGCCTGATGGTCGACCTGCAGCTCCTCCGCAGTTCCCCCCAGCAGCCCGTCCATCTTCATCACCGACACTGCTGAGTTGCCCTGCAGACATGTCCATTGTTCTTGACTGATAAATTATGGTGAGAAAAAGCCAGTGGCAAAGACGTCGTCGATGCTTGTAGGAGCCTGCTGCTGATGAAGGGCCTGATGGTCGACCTGCGGCTCCTCCGCAGTTCCCCCCAGCAGCCCGTCCATCTTCATCACCGACACTGCTGAGTTGCCCTGCAGACATGTCCATTGTTCTTGACTGATAAATTATGGTGAGAAAAAGCCAGTGGCAAAGACGTCGTCGATGCTTGTAGGAGCCTGCTGCTGATGAAGGGCCTGATGGTCGACCTGCAGCTCCTCCGCAGTTCCCCCCAGCAGCCTGTCCGTCTTCATCACCGACACTGCTGAGTTGCGCTGCAGACATGTCCATTGTTCTTGACTGATAAATTATGGTGAGAAAAAGCCAGTGGCAAAGACGTCGTCGATGCTTGTAGGAGCCTGCTGCTGATGAAGGGCCTGATGGTCGACCTGCAGCTCCTCCGCAGTTCCCCCCAGCAGCCCGTCCATCTTCATCACCGACACTGCTGAGTTGCCCTGCAGACATGTCCATTGTTCTTGACTGATAAATTATGGTGAGAAAAAGCCAGTGGCAAAGACGTCGTCGATGCTTGTAGGAGCCTGCTGCTGATGAAGGGCCTGATGGTCGACCTGCGGCTCCTCCGCAGTTCCCCCCAGCAGCCCGTCCGTCTTCATCACCGACACTGCTGAGTTGCCCTGCAGACATGTCCATTGTTCTTGACTGATAAATTATGGTGAGAAAAAGCCAGTGGCAAAGACGTCGTCGATGCTTGTAGGAGCCTGCTGCTGATGAAGGGCCTGATGGTCGACCTGCAGCTCCTCCGCAGTTCCCCCCAGCAGCCCGTCCATCTTCATCACCGACACTGCTGAGTTGCCCTGCAGACATGTCCATTGTTCTTGACTGATAAATTATGGTGAGAAAAAGCCAGTGGCAAAGATGTCGTCGATGCTTGTAGGAGCCTGCTGCTGATGAAGGGCCTGATGGTCGACCTGCGGCTCCTCCGCAGTTCCCCCCAGCAGCCCGTCCATCTTCATCACCGACACTGCTGAGTTGCCCTGCAGACATGTCCATTGTTCTTGACTGATAAATTATGGTGAGAGAAAGCCAGTGGCAAAGACGTCGTCGATGCTTGTAGGAGCCTGCTGCTGATGAAGGGCCTGATGGTCGACCTGCAGCTCCTCCGCAGTTCCCCCCAGCAGCCCGTCCATCTTCATCACCGACACTGCTGAGTTGCCCTGCAGACATGTCCATTGTTCTTGACTGATAAATTATGGTGAGAAAAAGCCAGTGGCAAAGACGTCGTCGATGCTTGTAGGAGCCTGCTGCTGATGAAGGGCCTGATGGTCGACCTGCGGCTCCTCCGCAGTTCCCCCCAGCAGCCCGTCCATCTTCATCACCGACACTGCTGAGTTGCCCTGCAGACATGTCCATTGTTCTTGACTGATAAATTATGGTGAGAGAAAGCCAGTGGCAAAGACGTCGTCGATGCTTGTAGGAGCCTGCTGCTGATGAAGGGCCTGATGGTCGACCTGCAGCTCCTCCGCAGTTCCCCCCAGCAGCCCGTCCATCTTCATCACCGACACTGCTGAGTTGCCCTGCAGACATGTCCATTGTTCTTGACTGATAAATTATGGTGAGAAAAAGCCAGTGGCAAAGACGTCGTCGATGCTTGTAGGAGCCTGCTGCTGATGAAGGGCCTGATGGTCGACCTGCAGCTCCTCCGCAGTTCCCCCCAGCAGCCCGTCCATCTTCATCACCGACACTGCTGAGTTGCCCTGCAGACATGTCCATTGTTCTTGACTGATAAATTATGGTGAGAGAAAGCCAGTGGCAAAGACGTCGTCGATGCTTGTAGGAGCCTGCTGCTGATGAAGGGCCTGATGGTCGACCTGCAGCTCCCCCGCAGTTCCCCCCAGCAGCCCATCCATCTTCATCACCGACACTGCTGAGTTGCCCTGCAGACATGTCCATTGTTCTTGACTGATAAATTGTGGTGAGAGAAAGCCAGTGGCAAAGACGTCGTCGATGCTTGTAGGAGCCTGCTGCTGATGAAGGGCCTGATGGTCGACCTGCGGTTCCTCCGCAGTTCCCCCCAGCAGCCCGTCCGTCTTCATCACCGACACTGCTGAGTTGCCCTGCAGACATGTCCATTGTTCTTGACTGATAAAAGGGAGAGGAAGCAATGGCAGCTCTGAATGCGTTGAAGCGCATCTTTGTGCTGTCCAGACTGCAGTTTTGCAGACTCCGACGCATGTACGGGTGAAGGTTCTGTGTGCGGACGGAGTCATTGGGGACGAGAGGCTTGAGCTGGCTTCGCAGCAGACGAAAGCGGGGGCTCAGGTTGGGGTCAACGCCAGCATTGGCCAGCGCTCGACCCACGGCCTGAAAACGTTTAGGTTTGACAGACTACTGATCACCTCCCACCAGATACCTTCAGCTCTGCCCGCTCCGACGACACTTGTTGGGCCAGGTGTGGTTTGAGGAAAACGGGCTCTGGAAGTAGCTCTGCAGCAGAGGGAGGATTGCATTGAAGAAGAGAAGGAGGGATGAAATGAACCTGGCGTCCAATAGAGCTCCGGCGGCGCCTCGAAGGCGCTGTAGGGGCGCTCGAAGATGCGGGCTGGATTGCCCATGATGGCCCCGACTTCGTGGGCCATGGGCAAGATGACGCCCATGGTGCTCTGCCAGCTGCCGCCCTGCTCTCCTGCTCGCTCCAGCAAGTGTCACCTTCCGCGCCACCTTGACATGAAGATTTATGAATCACAGACACATAACTGATAAACGTAAATGACTTTGTGTCCTCCGTTGCCTTGATGTTCTTTCCGTAGCTCCAGTTGATATCGAAAAGAAGCCGATTCTCTGTCCCATACTGCGCCCACTCAACGATGCCCAGCTTGGTGCTCGCTGTTCTTGGTGTTCTCCGTTTGGTGGCCCTTGGCAGAACAGACGGGTTCTGTCTATCTCTGTTGTTTGTTTTTCTTCCAATCAAAATTGGGGAAAGAAAGCAGAGGCTATCACAGCATGCAATGAGAAGATGAGAGATGAACAAAAGATGGCGGAGGGCAGAGGCCAGGGCTCAGGAAAGGCTCCGCACGGCCTCGGCAAAGGCCGCCGGGGAGCCCAGGATTGCCTGCTCTGGCAGCCGATTCCACAGGCTGGCCACCCTGCATGGCCAGCTCTCGACCATTAGGTTTGGGGCCCTTGGGTCAATGAAGAGGCGACAGTGATGTCTGAGAGTGCGAGCGGACTTTTTGATCTGAACAATGCCAGGACAGTACTGATTAGAATGAAAAACATTATAAATAAAAGCTAAATCCGCAGCAGTGCGTCGCTGTTCCAGGGATGGGAGGCCTAGCTGTGAACAGCGGTAATCATAGCCCAGTCCATGGTTGGGGAGGTGGCATTTGCGGAAAATAAAACCAGAAAAATCACGCTGCACCTGTTCTAGTCGCTTAGAATCAGCAGAAGACAAAGAATTCCAGGCTGGGGATGCATACTCTAGGATGGGTCTCACGTACGTGCAAAATGCCCTTGTCAGGAGTGCAGGAGAGGCTTGGAGGAAGCACTTCTTGAGGAGATAGCTCATCTGCTTAGCTTTAGCACATATTGCAGTAACATGAGCAGAGAAGGTGAGGGAGGAAGAAATGAGTACTCCAAGGTCTCGCATTAGCCTATTTTCTGCGATAGGGAGGGTTTGGCTGCACAGAGTATAGGAGAAGGAGAGTCCATTGCCGACAGGTAAAACTGCACATTTGGTTGGTGATATCTCCAGCTGCCAGAGCGCCGCCCAGCCTTCGAGGGCAGAGAGGGCTGCCTGGAGGCGAACAGGACAGGAGGAGGCAAGTTTTACATCATCAGCAAATAACCAGCACTCCACTCCTTCCGCAGTTACACAGTCCACTAGCGAATTGATGTACATGAGAAAAAGAAGTGGGCTAAGTGTTCCTCCTTGAGGAATGATTCGTCAATTTTGTATTTCATCTTCAAGAATCAGTTGACCAGAAGCACCACGATAAATCGTTAGGAGAAAGGAAATGCGTGATTTCTGAGGAATAGTTAAAGCAGCAGAGACGAAGTCTGTTAGGTGATGAAATGCATGATTTTTGAAGAATAGCTAGAGGATTTTGTCATAGCTTTGGTAGTTGGGCGGTGGGTAATTGGTTGGGGGACCGCAGGTGTGATGGCGATTGGGAGGCTGCAGGAGGACACCGTCATTGTCCATCCGGATCATCACCAAGCATCCATTCTTCTCTTTAATCTATTTTAGCGTTCTTTAGAGGCTAAGTTAAGCACAGGTTAGGAAAACCGTAGTTGACGCAATGGAGTAGTACACCATGTTGTGAATATTGCATAGTGATAATCTCTTGGTAGTCATAGAAGTCGAGTGTGACGACGTCAGCCCACCCAGCCTCCACCTCCTCACCGCCCGCGCTATCCTCCCTGGCTGGGCTGCAGCAACCAAACCCGCAAATTCACGCGAGAGATTTACGGCTACACCTACATCTTCGAGGCAAAGGTGGAGCAGCAAGTGTTGGCATGCATTGGCCAACCCTGGCGGTGCCAAAAGTGTTCGTGCTTTTATTCTACTCTGCAGGCCCACAATAGAGCCAAATAGCTAAAGAATGATGATGGCAGTGAGGGCAGCACAAAGCGGACACATTAACTGTTTGAGGGGCAGACCTCTGGTGCAAAGCCACAGTGTACATCGACAGGAAAGCCACCTCGTTTGCCTCCTTGCATCTACCCCACACACCTGTGGCCTCTTCCCTGCAGTTCGACACCTTCTCTCTCTCAGAACAGACAGGTCAAAGAGGCCTGAAGAAATTCAGGTGGGCTGTGCTGGTGAAGTTGGTCTTTCGTGCCCAGGAGATGGAGAGCAAGCTGAAGATCCGGATCCCAATGGCTGCGGTGTGAAAGCCTTCTCTGTGGAGGAATTCTCAGCAATTGTTCTTGTTCAGTGCTTCTAGTCTCTTAGGCCCATGCTATTGCATATTTGTTGCATGCCAAATTATTGCTCTCATCTTTTCCCATTTCTTCTAGTTTTGCTGTCGCAAACCCTGTGCCAGAAAAACCAATGGCTTTCTAGTAATGTCCCATTCGCACAGTGCTATTTGCCCGCACTTTCCTACAACTGAAACTGCCCACATTACACTGCTTCAATCGTTAATGCTCTTCTGGAAGGAAATAGGAGCAGGCACATAACTTTATCAATGATGTAGCCAAATGCAAATGTATCGAAAATCTGAGACCATAAAAAACGGCGCAAAACATGCAATGGCCACATAGCCAAGAAATTTACTAAATACCTATCGTGTGCTCCCCGCAATGGTGGTTGAAATGAAAAAGGGAAAAAATACAAGAATTTTGGGAGCGAGGAGCATGTGGGGATTGCTAGAATGAGACCTAGCGTGGGGGGCTGGGGACTTTGACGCAGTCCAGGACGAGCTTGAACACCACCACCGCCATGCCCTTCACCAGCAGGCCCTCAAATCCTCCCATAAGCTTCCTCTGAAGTGTAAAATCAAATGAGAACATTGTGGGGATCGATGTTTTGGGGATTTTGGGGCCCTTGGCCTACAGCGTGGGAGTGGTGAGGCATGGGAGGGAGGAGGGAGGGAGGGAAGGGAACCTTGTGGTTGTTGTAGTGGGAGTTGTAGAGGGCTGGCAGCTACCCCCTCCCCCACCGGCCTGGCCGGCCAGCTGGGCCACCTAGAATAGGGTTATGATGGGGTGAGGGAGGGGAGAGGTGATTCAAGCGGTATGGGGAGAGAGAAAGGAAGGATGGAACCTTGGCCTGCAGGTTCTGGAGCTGGCGCTGGCTCTTGTCGTGCTTGGCCAGCCAGTACTTGGCACGGTGGTCCTGGAACTGAAGAAGGGGGGAGTGATAGAGAGGAGGAGGGGAAGAGAGAGGAGGAATGTTGGTGGCATTCTTAGCGGCGGACAGCTCCTGCAGGAGGCTGCCCTTCTGGCTGGCTTGGTAGTCGCATGCCCTCTGAGCACGCTCCATGTGGAGCTTGAAGTTCTGAAAGAAGAGGAGTGGAGAGGAAAGGGTAAAAAGAGAGGAGGGGCAACGTCGGCGAGCTGCTTGTAAGCGGCCGCTGCATTGTGATGGGAGGGGTGGCCATTGCTCATCTTCTACGCTGCTCTCAGGGGCGGAGCTAGGATTTTGGTTCGGGGGGGGCAAAATTTCAGAAAATTTTTTGATAATACAAAAATTCCTACATGCGCGCGAAGCGCGCAAAATTTTTTTTCCTTATGTAGTCAGACTGCTGTTTTTTTTTACAAAAAAATTCCTTTTCATATAAAAATTCAAGTTATGCATGCAGCGAAGCATTTTTTTGGCTAATTTAGTAAAATGCAATAAATTTTAAGACAAATTTAAGATTTCTTTGGGAAATTGATGAAAAACTTAAAACATTCTGGCAAATTTAGAATAAATTTGACCTTAATGCGCGTAGCGCGAATTTTTTTTTGACTATTTTTCCTTTTATGAAAATTTGTCAAAAGATTTCGGGGGGGGGGCATTGCCCCCCCCGAAATGGCTTCGGGGGGGCATTTGCCAAAAATGCCAGACCTAGCTCCGCCCCTGGCTGCTCTTCTCCATCCAACTCCGCTACTATTCTCTGCAATAGAGGGATGGGAAGGGAGAGGGTGGTGGGAGAGAGGTGGAAAGGAGGGAGAGAGAGGAGCTTGGCTGAGGGCAAAATGAACTGGCAGTGGAGAGATAGGTGGCTACACCCCTCCCTGCCCACCCAAAAATGCCCAACAGTGGCCGATTTCGCTGAACAGTCCTGGGGGTAATGAAAAGGGCATGTGTGGGGAAGACTTGGGGCTGTGTTGAAGGCTGCCCTGGGTCTAGCGGTCCAAAACTATGCAAAACATAGGGGTGGGTAGGCCTGCGGCATGGAGCAACTTGGAATGCTAAACTGCAGGCTGGTGGAGGCAGGAAGTAGTCCGGCTGGCGGCCTTTTGTCTGGAGGAGGCGATCCCTGACTGTCATCTGAAAAGTTCACACAAAACAGCAAAAGTTTTTGAAATGCTGCAAGAAAATGCGCAAGATCAATTTGTTTCAAAATATTAACGGCTAACAAATTGAAATCAAATTGTTCAAATTGAAAATTGCATGTGCTGACTTCTTTTTTCTATTTGCTTTTTTTGAAAGCTGCATGAAATTGCGCTGAAAAGATTTCACTGGGCCTTTCGAAGATTTACGAATGGACA
The DNA here is from genome assembly GCA_030248095.1 of Ptycholaimellus sp. GST1_10. Lineage (NCBI taxonomy): Eukaryota > Metazoa > Nematoda > Chromadorea > Chromadorida > Chromadoridae > Ptycholaimellus > Ptycholaimellus sp. GST1_10. The sequence goes on from JASANA010004121.1 coordinate 42,548, forward strand.
AGTTTAGGGGCTGTATATTACGCCTGCCATCCCCTCCGTCCCATTCACTCTACCCTATTCCCAAGAGACTCCTCCCACTTCCCCCCTTTTAGCCTGTCGTCGTGTGTCCCCCTTTCATTGTGTGTGGGTGAAATCTTTTGTAATACTACTTGGAACTATAAACATAACATGGAAGCCCCCTGGATGGCCAATTGAGCTTCAACTGCCACTGGACTTCACTGTACTCGGTGGTCCACAGCTCATTGAAGGCCATCCAGAAATGGATTATATTGCTGATGGAGTCGTACTTGACCATGGGGCACTGAAGATGTGAGTTTGCAGGTCTTTGAAAAACATATTGGTGACTTTGGAAGAAACTTTCGTTTGGGAGTCGGCTCGAGGACATCGCTGATGAGCTTCCAGTTCTCTGTGATCAGGTCGGGCTGTTGAGCATTGTAGTGAATGGCGCTCAGCTGAGCCTTCTGCATGCCTGCTCACAGCTCACCTGGTCACCAGTCAGGAGAAAGACAAAGCATGAAGGACCATTGAAAATGGCGGCCATTTGTGCCACCAATCCTCCATCCTCCGCTTCGTACACACAGAAGTAGTGGGCATCCATTAGGGGATTGCACTTTTTTGAATGCCCCAAGATGGATGAGTCTCAGTCTTTGCCAAAACGTTTGCAGTCCTAAAACAGAAGTCAAAAGCATAAAGCAAAATGGAGACAAAACTGGCAAAATGGATACAAAACTGGCGCATCTAGGACAGGAATTTGTCATTGATGTTCATAATGATCGCAGACTGAACCATCTTGACTGACAGCAAATTCCGACAGCCATCAAGAAGCAAGCCCATTTTTGCGAACATTTGCTCTGCTGCCGAAGAGGAGCTTGGGACACAAAGGATTGCCAGGGCTACGTTGCGGAGGGGAGGGGTTGATGATGTTCCGCGCCCTCGAGTAGCCCAGCACCTGACTCCCCACCCCGCTCAGCCACCATTCGATCTCCGCCATGCCTGTGTGGAGGTGCCAGGCTGCCAGCTAAAAGTGAAAGGTGAAATATGAAAAGGGCAACATTTCTCTTCGGCAGTGGCTTGGTAGCTCTCGAAGTTCTCATTGCCTGCTGAAGGAGTGCGATGGCTGCTTTCCGCTCGCGTAGATAGCCTGGGACATCCAACACTCCCGAGGCATCGGCTGCATCACTCCCACTGGCATGGCCTTTGGTCAGTGTCTGAGACTCGTCCAGGAGGGTGAAGTCGTAGGCGCCGCCTAGCTCCTCCTCTGTCTCTCGCAGGAGCCCTTCAGTACATCCACTTCCAAGGGAGAATAAAGACTGGGTGGACTGTGTGCTGAACCTTGCACACCTTTTGCATGCTTGGCAGCTGGCTCCTCAATGGATTTGATGGAGCTTTCGCGGCTGCAGTGTAGGGCAACGTCCGAACAAGTGGCTCAATCTCGATTTTGCATGCACGTTTTGCCATTTTCGGAAAATGCAGATCAATCGAGACAAATCAAACGAGATTTTCTGAAAAAGTTAATCGGTTGCGATCGAGGGAAGAAAATTTTTTACTGCCTTTTTAGGCCTATTTAAGGCTAAAATGAAGGGAAAGGAAGATGAGGGATGAGAGGGAAAGAAGGATACGGCGGCGGCGGATGCGAGGCTTGAAGGTGAGCAGCGTGCGGAGGGTGTGCAGGTTGTAGTTGGAGTCGTTCTCCTTGCTGGAGGCGGCGTGGCCCTCCTTGCCGGCGGCGGCATCATCCTCCTTGCCGGAGGCAGCATGGCCCTCCTTGCCGGTGGTGGCGTCGTACTCCTTGCCGATGGTGGCGTCGTCCTCCTTGCCGGAGGCGGTGTGGCCCTCCTTGCCGGCGGCGGCGTCATCCTCCTTGCCGGTGGCGGTGTTGCTCTCCTTGCCGGGGGCGGCGTTGCCCTCCTTGTCGGCGTAGTTCTTGTTCTCCTCCATGACGGCAATGTCCTCCTTGTCCGGCGTCAGCGGCTGAGGATGAGGAGAAGAGTACAGCTGCACGTACCCGACAAACTCCTTCTCCTCCTTCTCCTCCCAAAGCAGGCGCTGAAGGTCCTTGAGGTCGTTGAGAACCTCGGCCACCACCTCCTTCTGCTCTCCTTCTCCCCACTGCGTCATGAGGATAGCTCCCTCCATCTTCTCCATCTTGAGGCGCATCTCCGTGATGCGGCCGTCGTGCATGCCAATGTACATCCTGGGGCTGGCCTTGTAGACGTAGAGGCGAGGCGAGGCGAGGCAAGGCTAGGAGAGGCGAGGCGAGGCGAGGTGAGGCTGGCTTGGCTTGTAGCTGCAGATGAATGACCTTTCTGCTGCAACACGTGCCTATAAATAGGGAGGGGGTGAGGAAAAAAAGGTGCGAGGAGCCATTCCAAAGGACAGTTTGTAGGCTGGCATTATAACACTTAAAAATACATCAACAGTGAACGATCAACGAATAACCTCGATGAACAGCCCTTTTTGGCGATTGATGAACTGGAGCTCAGACTCGCCTGGACGCATGTGAAGATAGTGCTCAGGGACTCCGTCGATGATCAGATTTCCCTCACGCCTTACAAATCAGCCACTAAGCATCCAAAAAGAAGGAGGGAGGTAACAAACATGCGGCGTCCCAGATCCTCCACCTCCACCTGTACCTCGAACAGACTCTGAGCCAGGTCGGTGGTGCGCAGGCTTTCCGCCTGCTGGGCCTTGAAGATCTTCTTCTGATTCAACTCCAACGCCTTGTTCGACTTCTGACAATTTTCACCACTGTCTCAAAGGGAGCTAATATATCAACTAGTGAGTGTGACGAACCTGGATATCGGCTAGTAGACCAAAGAAGTGAGGATGACGCTCTTTTATCTTGGCAAGGATGACGGGGTTGTCGGGGAAGACGGAGGGCACCTTCTTGAGACCAAAGGAGCTCTTGGGCTTGACCATGACTACAATGGAGAGGTCTTTAGGTGACTAAGCGCAAAAAACGGAAGTGAACGAGCATGGCCGGGGGTCTGGTAGGTGATCTTCTCAGACTCGATGACGATGTCGTCTGGGCCGTCCATGTCGATGTCGGACTCTTCTTCTTCCTCCTCCTCCTCCTCAGTCTCGTCTTCACTTTCGTCCGATGACCCATCGCCTGATCGCTTCTCTCCATCCCCTGTGCCGTTTTCCCCACTCTCAGGAATCTGCTCCCAGTTTTCCACCGTAGCCGGAGGATCGGCCGTCTCAAAAAGGGATTCACTTAAACTACTAGGCCATGAGATAGAATGAGAAGTAGAACCTGAGAGGCCTGTTCGCCTGAGTCGGAGATGTGAAGATTGACGTCAGGGTTGGATTCGCTGGACGCTAGGGGCTGGGCGGAGCTGTCGACGACGAGGGTAGAGGGAGGGCCGGAGACAGGGGCAGCGGGGGGCAGACTCTCGATGGGCTCAGTGGAGAGACAGACTCGTTTGGTGGTGGGGCCGTCTGAGGAGGACCGCTTGTTGGACTTGCGGGAGACCACGGTGAAGTCGGACTCTGGCATTGTCTGCCGCTGACGAGACACTCGGCTACGCTCCTTCTCTTTCTCCTTGCGGGCAGCCTTGGACACCATCTTCAGCTACCAGGGAGGCTGGACCAAATCAGATCCGGATACGAAGAGGGGGGAGAATGAGACTATATTCTAGACGGCTACTCTGCAATCGCCACCATACCGTAGAGCCTTCCCTGGGAATGGACAAAATGCACATCTTTAATACGGTAGCTATGGCGCACGCGCTTATCCGAAAAACCCTTGTCTGATCATCCTTACAAAGTAACTCATTAATTTGAAAATTAAGCTCTTTCTAGGATCTTACACTTGAAAACAATCATGCTTTGATAATTTCCTTTTATACACGACCAATAAACATATTTAAAATCTTTCTAGATGCAAACAATTAATCGTATTTTTACTTCAATCGATCGATACTCAGATAAATAATATTAATGCCGCCATGCACCTCCTGCCCTGGTTGGTGCACCCGGATAGAAGTAAATGTAATGGGCAATAACAAGTATCTTCGGTCAAGCAGAATGACCGCGAACCACTTTTGACCGCAAGGGTATAAAATATACTTTGGACATATATAAAATACCTCGGAAGGGCAACCCAGATCTTTAATTAGATCAAAGTGGTTGGCTAAACTAGAGCTGTCTTGATAAAATAAGAATGGAGCCTGGTCGGCGTAAAATAATCACCATCCTACCCCAAAACCAATCATGAATTACAACCAAAATAATGCCCGTTTACCTGTATCTAGGGACAACTCCAGAGTTGATTTCTTAGCCACAGGAAACCCTTACTCCTTCCCGTTGGGGGCCCAGGTTGGAGAGGAAGGTTACCAAGTCCCCCAGAACCTGATTCAGAGGCGGCGCTTTGAAGATATCCACGCTAGAGATGCTACACAACACATTATAGGACGGATGAATCAAAATGCTAGATCACTTAGGGAACTAAAGGACGAGATCCTCTATGATAAATTCGGAAAACCCAGCAATGACGCCTCCAGTAATTGGAGAGGAGAAGAGGAGAATCAGGTGGATAAGTGCGGAAGGTGCGGTACATGTGCAATGGTTAACAATCGCAATGGGATAGTGACTGCTTCACACTCATCAAAACAATTCAAACCTAGATTACTGCACAAAGCAGGGTGCGACAACAAAACAGTTATATACTGCCTAACATGCCCATACGAAGGATGCGACATGAAATATGTAGGAATGACAAGACAAAAACTCAAGGTCAGAATGGGGGATCATAGGAGACAAATCGAAAAAGATATCATTGACACGCCTATCTACAAGCATTTCGCAAGAGGACACGAGGAGAAAGTTATACCATGGGTACAGATACTAGAACAAATAGGTGAAGATGAGGAACAGAAAACAGAGGGGAATAGGTTGGAAGACAGAGAAAGAGATTGGACACTGGCTCTGAACACTGTCTGGCCATGGGGACTGAATACGAATATACTAGGCTCTGGCACAATAACAGAGACAACGGATCCAGCAGACAGAAGAAACACACCATGGTTCAGGATCGCGACAGAGAGAGTGATTAGCAGAGGAGAATGTAAGAAACGAGGCAGACGGAAAGGGGATGCGAGGACGCTGGTGACCGACGAAGATTACAATACTATTTTGAACTACCTCTCACAATGCGGTACCAGTATGAAGAAGGTATTTAGAACCCTAAGCTACTTAAAGAACAACGAACTATCTAAAATGATCAATAAGTCCAGAAAAATAGAATCTACGGAGGGATTTAGACTATACCAACTTCTATCAAGCTACGCCACAACTAGATTCCAACCAAAAGAACAACCAAAACCTAAGAAACCAAAAGGAAAAGGCATTACTGAATACTATAGCAATATATCAAGCAACGGTCTTAGTATGTCTAGGATGCTGAATAAGTCAAAAAGCCAACTACGCATACCGAAGGAAATAGTGAGGGAGGCTGAATTCACCTGGAAACTGCCGGATCAAATAGGGGGAACTGCACTTAACTATTCACAATTTCTTAAGAAACTGGACGAAAAAGAAATGGCAAAAACCATAAGTAGGGGGTGCAGATGCAGCTCCAAACCAGAAAATTTGAAAGTTGACGGACATATTTTAACTGGCGATCTCAACTGGCTCGAAAAGGAAACTAAAGAATCATTAGAAAAGGGACTTAAATTCAGACCAGACAATGGGGAGGGGACCCTCGCAAGTGCTAGGACAACCATGAACACCCTTTTGATCTGGATGGGATCAGAGCTAAAGAAGGAAAGAATCGGATGGAACGATCTAGAACACATATATGACGTCGTAAGGCATAGGATCATTCAGACAAAAAGTAGACTCGAACAACAAGGAATAAAGGAACTAACTGACTTCAATAGGACTGTATACCTAAAGGATTCCATGAAACGGCTGCACAGATGGTACGTAATCACGCCAGTGGACAAAGCTTCAAATAACATAGCTATCAGTTGCAAAATAGGATATATCAATCGTATGAACAAAGAAATGGGAGTCAAAATAGAGGGGGAAGTCATATCCTACGAGGGGAATGGAACCTATAGCCCAATCTAGAGACGTTCAACAGAAGACCTGATCGAGGACCACAGACAATTATTAAAAACTTACGACCTAGGTGACTTGGAGGAAAAGAATAAGACGATACCAGCCATATGGATGTCACCCAAATTCCACAAAACACCAGTAGGGGCACGATTCATAGCGGGGGCAAAAAGAAGCAGTCTAAAGGCACTGGGAGTTAAGCTAACAGGGGTCCTGAAAGAAATAGGAGCACATTGGGAAAGATATTGTAGAAACGTGGGAGAAAGGAAGGGGATAGATTTGTTCTGGAGCGTTAAGAACAGTCAAGCCATAACTAGCCTTATAAGAACAGGAGGAGGAAAGCCTAGTGAAGAAATGGTATCAGCAGACTTCAGTACGCTTTTCACAGCTTTAGAACATGAACTAGTAATTAAAATGCTGACAGAAATAATAGCAATAGTTTTTAGCAGGTATAAAAATATCACGAAATCAGGCCAAAATTACATGCACAACTCAGAGGACAGACAACAAAATAGCTACACACAACAAGACGTCATAGAACTGATCCATGCAGTAGTGGAAGAAGCGTATGTTTTCTATGCAGGCAAAGTTTTTAGGCAAACAAAGGGGATAAGCATGGGTACCAGTTGCAGTCCTCTAGTGGCAGACATGGTATTATCAAAACTAGAATTCAACTACCTAACAAATATCACAAATATAGCCACAGCTAAGAGACTGAAAGGAACCAGAAGATATATAGATGATATCCTTTGCTTCAACGGGGAGCATCTAAGGGGGGCTGCGCAAGCAATGTATCCACCATCGCTCCCACTAGGTTACGACAGGGTTGAAAATGGAGAATTACACTTCCTAGATTTGTGCATAAGCTCGGATGGAGTAGGACGAAAAATATACGACAAAAGACGTGCATTCTCATTCACAGTCATAAGTCTTCCAGATAAATCCAGTAACCAACCCATACAATTAGGATTGAACACATTCTTTAGTCAGGCACTGCGCTTTATTAGGATATGCAAAACTTGGCTAAACTTAGAGGAAAACTTGGTACTATTGATAGAGACGATGAGAGAGAGAGGCTATCACTCAAAGGAACTAGGAAACATCATAAACAAACTAGTTAATCGTTATCCTCAGGCTGTGCACATGGCGGAAGGAGCAACAAAGCAAAAGATAATGGCGCTAATCTTCAACTAATCTACTTTCAGATCAGACTACGGGAGTACACAAGTCGAAGGAGGCAGCAAGCGGCGACGGGATCAGTGCGCAGGCTCGACAGCTCTACATATCATCTGGTTTGAAGGTAGTGAAAACTTTTGGATCTGCATCGCCTGCGCCAACCCTGCTGATGATGTTTGCTAATCGTGCGTTGGAAGGTGAAAAGAAGAAAGAAGACGACCGCGGCACGAGCCTACACGAAAGGGACAGTTCCTCGTTCAAAAAATATTCATATCGCACAAATATACTTGTTTGATTAGAATGAATACAGATGATATTTAATTCTTGGAATTTGTCTTCATTGATAATAAATACATTTTACTATATAAAAAACTAAGTTCATAACAACTAATTACAAGCTTTCAAAACACTATTAATAATGGCTGGCAAAAATACACCCTTCCAGATCCGGCAAATCGATGCGACTTTTGAACTCATATCAAGCTGCGACCCGTTCCGATCTAACGAGCCAAAAATCCAGGCGATCAACATGGATGTCGCGATTTGAAAATTCTGAGCGGTTTGCCGTACACTGCGCGGCTGGCGCTAAGCAGGACTGGAGCAGAAGAGCTGCTGGCGGACTCCTCCATGGCAGGTTTCGGATAGGCCTCATGGATGATCTTGACGGTGGCATCGAAGACTTCCTTGTGGGCTCCTTCCAGCACTGCCTCCCATAGAGCCTCATGGTGCACATGCGAAAGGTACATCGCCATGCTCGGCAACGGTTCCCAGTCTTCGCTGTTGGGGTTGGTCATGCTGCAAAGCATAGGAGTGGTTGCAAGGTGAAGCGTTAAGTGGAGTGGAAGTGAAACCCTTTGAAGCGGATCTGCATTTGGGACTTGAGGTAGTGAGCGAAGACCTTCACAATGGCGCTCTCATCCTCCTTCTCAGCGAAGTCCCCGCACAACTTGATGAGTGTGATGATGTCCTTGAGGATGCCTGACAAACTACTTCTGTGGCCCCACATTCATTCCATTTAGGGTGAGGCAACGGGAAAGTGCTCGGCTGCCCTCGTTGTGGAGGCGGATGAAATTGAGGGCCTCCAGCAGCTTGTTCAGACTCGCCAGCTGGTCCCACTGGGTTCCAGATGGCGGCGTGATCTTCTTGGATGTGGTGTTGAGGATGTGCTGGATGAGCTGGCGGTTCTCGAGCAGGGAGCTGGCCATGTAGTAGTCCCCATACCATCGGACGACAATGTGACAGCGAATCGCAGGGCCTCCCTCAGCCTTCACTTGCTCACCCATTGGATAGTTGCAAAAAAAGTGCAAAGTAACGTTTTTCTACTTCACTTCCCCTCCACTTTACCGACCCTGAAAATAGTTTTTTGCAATTTCAATTCACCGAAATTTTCACAAAAATAGTTTTTTCCACTTTTTGCCTCACCAGTCTGAGGTGGACCACCCTGGTAGGGGGTGGCGGGAGAACTCAGTGGTGGGACAGCCACAGAGGTCCCACACTCGGTAGGGTGTATCTAGGGAGGGTAATTTGAATGGGGAACGTTTTCCATAGTTTCGTAGAGCAGGAGGATAATGCCTTCTGACAAACTACTTCCAATCAAGCTGGGAAAAACATTGGTCACCTCTGGGGATAAAACCCAGAGTTCCTGCTTATGCCGCAGGCATGCTAACCACTACACCAAGATGACCCTGGTGTAGGGCACAAAATTTCCCTTAGTTTATCTCAAAGAGAGATTGGTCATGACAACTTATTGTCATGATTGGTCAATAAGGAAGTGAGAAGCCCAGAAAAGCAAGCAGAAATTGTACGGAGAGGATCAGCTGAGAGACCACAGAGAGAGCCTCTGGCTCCTCTTTACTGGCAAGCATGTCATTCCGGCTGAGGAACTGAGAACCAAGAACGGTTAGAATGAGAGAGGACATTGGGGTTGGCACAGAAGAGAAAAAGCATAGGCAGTTGGCCAGTGATGAATGCTGGCGCCATGCCCTCCACTTCAGGACGTTGGTATCCATCATCATGCTCTGAGCAATGACGCAACAAACAACCTGTGGACATTGAATGCTTTTGTACTGGTGGTTTTTCCGCCTGTATTCCCTTGTTTTTGCAGCAGCGCCCAATCTTCCCTTCCAGCCACCTTTTGCTCCAATCTTGGCGTTCATTGAATAAAATCAGCTTGGGAAGAACTAGCGCAGCCGGCACAGGAGGCCTGCCCCCAGCAGCGCCTCCGCATCTGGAGCCTGTACAGCATCGTCTTCGGCTTCCTCTCCTTCTTCAACGCCTTCTTCGGCGGGGAGAACTCCAGCCTGGACTACAGCTACCTGGACATCGGCAACACGGACAAGACGGCCAGCTCCTTTCGCCTCTTCGTCCATCCCAACCTCAGTTCCACCTCTAGGCTCTTCTTTTAGCCTCTCCTGTGTGTGTACTGAGCCCTTTCACTTTCTCCACAATCCCTTCTGCTGGCGCTGGCATTATCAGCAAAAGCAGCCCCTAGCTCTCTAGCCCTTCCAAACCTTCTAGAAATTTCTTCTTGCGTTTGTGACGTCAGCATCCAGCCTTGCCCAATCCTACAGCCTTAGTACCTACCTACTAGGTCCCAAGCAGACACGTACAGTAGAGTTCTGTTGCGTAATGCTCTGCTAGGCTAGGCTAAGCATAGGCCCCTGACCCACTCGCAGACACTGGCTCCCCTCTTACCTACCTCTACTTTCATTTGACTCATCTTCACTTTCACCCTTCACCTCCACCTTTGCTGGCGCCCACTCCTTCTTCCCTTTCACTCTGTCAAAAAAAGCCCTCCTCAGGGCTAGAAAAATCAGAACAAAGGTTCAAAGAAGAAGATGGCCGTGCAGCCCCGCTCCGCCTACCACCTGCGGGGCGCCTGCGACGACATCTGCCAGCTCGGCGCCGGACGCGCCGCCAACAAGCACTCCTACAACAAGTTCCTCTGCAGCTGCTGCAACAGCACCATCTGTCGCCGCTCCGCCGATGACGCCTACACCCCTCCAGGCTCTGTGAGCATGGAGGTCTGGCAGGCCCTGAACGTGGCCACCCAGGCCGCCGTCGACGCCCACCGGCAACACCCCCACATCATCTGCCACACCTGCAGCCACGAGGACCAGACGGAGCCCCTCTACGCCCCTTCCATCAAGGACCAGCTCATTGCCCTCCACCTCTACGAGAGCAAGGAGCGCATACGCTACACACCGGTTCCCACTCTTCATCACACTCAAGCTCGGCAGGAAGCAGACGATGGAGACGAAGGGGAAGAAGAGGAGGAAGAGGAGTCGGAGGAGGAAAGGGAGAATGAGGATGAGGGAGAAGATGGGGAACGGCAACGTCAGCAACCACCAGACCCAGCCGCCATCAAACAGCCTACCCCTGCCCAACTCCGGGCTCTCCAAGCTCAGCTCCAAGAAGCAGAGGAGGAGATACGCCACCTGCAGGCAGAGGCCCGGGGAAGAGCGCGCGGGGACGAGAGCTTCGACACAGCCACCAGTCAAGACCCACCGCCACTACCCCCTCTACCCCCAAACCAAGCAGGCCCGTCCGGGCTCAGGAAGGGCGGGAGGCCGGCGGAGAAGCCGGCGGAGAGGAAGGAGACGGGGAACATGCAGACGGCCAGCTCCGACATCACCAGTGTCATCCAGGTCCTTTCTGACACCCTTGCTTCAGCACTCAGTTGCTTGGGTAGAGACACCGAGGGCCCCACTCGCCCAAAGCTTGGGAAGCTCACGCCAGCCTTGCCCACCTTCGACGGGAGGGACATGAGCAAGTACAGGCGCTGGCGCGAAGAGTTCCAGTACCTCGTCGCCGACAACCGCCGCCTCAATGACAACGCCCGCTTTGCCTACCTCCTCACGGGGCTCAAGGGCAGCGCAAAGTCCAAGGTGCAGCACCTTTCCGCCGTGGACTCAGCTAGCTGGACAGAGGCCAATCGCATCCTGGAGGAAGTCTACGGGGACCCGGACGCCACCAAGGCCATCCTGTATGGCAAACTGCGCAACCTGGGCACCGTCAAGATGAACGAACTCGCCAGCTTCTACAACAAGCTCTCCATCGTCTCCTGCGAGCTCCGGCGCCAGGGAGTCCAGAGCCAGGATGATCTCGTCTATCAGATCCTGCCCAGCCTGCCCTACTCGATGCAAGAGCGGCTAAGGCGATCCAGACTGGAGCAGCAGAAGCTACCAACGCCCAGCATGGAAGAGTTGCTCACATGGCTTTGCCTAGAAATCCAAGTTCAAGGCAGCCTCATCCGTGAGAAGGAGAAGAAAGAGAAGTCCAAGAAGCCACCCTCCCAACCCTACAGCCTGCAACTCAGTCAAGCCGGTGGGGAGAAGGAGGGGACGGAGTCCGGAAAAACGAAAAAGGGCAAAAAGGGAAAAGAGGCCAAGAAGGCCCCGGGGAATGGAAAAGAGGCCTCAAAGGCCCAGGGAAGTGCTGAGCCTGGCTCTTGCTCCCGACCACCCTGCCCCTTCTGAGAAAAGGACCACTGGGCTCACCAGTGCAAAGAGGTGGAGACAGTGAAGGAGAGATGGCAGATAGTGCGCGAGAAGGGCTTGTGCTACAACTGCCTGAGCTCCAAGCATGCCGTCACCGAGTGCACCAGTCAGCGAACCTGCCGCACCTGCAACCGCAAGCACCACACCAGCCTGCACCAGGACAAGGGCGTCAGCTTCGCGGCCAACCAGTTCCGGGACGAGACGGGGGAGGAGGAGGATAACAGCGTCTTTGGCCACTCCTTCTCCACCGCCATCGGGCCCAACTCCAAGCAGCTCACCGACGTCACCATCCTCCCTTACTTCAAGACCCTCGCCTACAACCAGAAGACGGGAAAAAGTGCGCCAGTCACAGTCTTACTGGACGGATGCAGCGATGCCAGCTGGATCGAAGAGGAGACAGCGGCTAAACTGCAGCTTTGACGGGGCCCAAGATTCACGGTGAGCGTGGCGACAGCGCAGACAGAGGAGAAGAAGAAGTGCCAGACGAGCGAGGTGAGCTTGGAGCTGTGGAGAGAGGACGGGGACCGGTTTGGCATCTGCGCCAGGACAACGCACAAAGTCACCGGTGACCTCAACGTTGGTGGCTTCATCATCAAGAAGCCGCTCCTCCAGGGTCACTACACCAACCTCCCTCCGGCAAGGATGCGAAGTCTGAAGGTGAACCTGCTACTGGGTGTGGACTACCTGGAGCAGGTGACGGGGCCAGACACGGCAGAGGCAACAGCGCTGTCAGCGGAACTGACAGAAGTCTCCTCGCCCTTTGGACGCATCCTCCGCGGCCGCGTCAAGGCCAACCACCTCAAACACAGCCCCAGCTACCGCATGAACGGCTTCTCAGCCTGCTGTCTCCAAGAAGATCAGCTAGCAGCGGCCGTGCGAGAGCAGACGGAGCTCGACGTGCTCGCCTTCCGCGCCAAGGAGCCAGAGGACGGGAGCAGCGACTGCCGGACACAGAAGCTGCTGGAGACCCTCTCGCGAGACAAGGATGGACGCTACACCATCCGTCTTCCCTTCAAGTCAGACGCCAGTGCCCTGCAGAGCGACTTTAAGGCTGCCTTCGCTAGGACCAAGCGCATCCATGACAAGCTCACCGAGGAGGGGTGCAAGGAGTACTACGGGGTCTTCCAACAGCACTTGGAGAACGGCTTCTTGGAGGAGGTGAAGGAGACGGCGCCGCCGGGGCGCCTGGTGCACCACCTGAGCCACTTCAGGGTGGAGAAGGAGGAGAGCAAGACGACCAAGCTCCGCCCGGTCGTCAACGCTAGTGCCAGAAGCCGCTCAGGACCCAGCCTCAACGATCTCCTGAAAACTGGTCCAGATCTCCTAACCGACCTCCTAGCTCTCCAGCTCCACCTCCGCTGCTACCAAGGCCTCTTCTTCTCGGACGTGAAGAAGGCCTTCTACCAGATCCGCATCCACGAGGACGATCGCGACGCCTGCAGGGTCATCTTGCTGAAGTTCCTTGACCGCCCACTGGACGAGAGCAACTTTCAAGTGTACCGCTTCACCTTGCTCATCATGGGCTCAACTAGCAGTCCCTGGATTCTTCTCGCCTGCATCGGGCACCTCTGTGAAGAGGAAGCAAAGGAAGCGGAGGAAGGCAGAGGGAGCAAGCATGGACTCAGCCCAGCCGAGCTACACAGCCTACCCCACGCTACCTACATGGACAACGTGGTCGGCACCTTTGACACAGAGGAGGAGGGCAAGCGCAAGGCGGAGGGCTACAGGGCCGTCTTCAAGGACGTGGCGATGGAGCTCAGGGAGTTTGCCTGCGGGAACAAGAGCGTCATCAGCGGCCTCCCCAACAGCGCCGTCCACAACGGCCCCACCATCTGCACCCTCGGCCTCGTCTGGGACCTGGAGCAGGACAAGTTCAGCCTCGCCCCGCCCAAGCTACAGCAGCTAAGGAACAAGTCCAGCTACGTGAAGCGGGAGCTCCTGGCCGGCTCAGCACAAGTCTACGACGTCTACGGCTACTACCTGCCAATCACCCTTCAAGCAAAGCTCTTTTTCCACCAGCACGGGCTGGGGATGAAGTGCTGGGGAGATAGAGTGGATGGGAAGCTGAGCAAGGAGTACGCGGACCTGGTGGAGCAGCTGGCCAGCCTGGGGGAGCACAAGCACAATCGCCGCCTCAACCTGGACCGCCACAGCCCCGTCGAACTCATCATCTGCAGCGACGCATCTGCCAAGGCCTTCGGTTTCATCATCTTTACAAAGCAAGGCAACAAGGTCGACTTCCTCTACGCCAGAAGCCAGCTCATAGGCAAGCAAAGCGGCACCCAGATCACCATGCCTCGCACGGAGCTCTGGGGAGCGTTGGCCGGAGCTAGAGCCTCGCAAAAGATCCGCTCCCTGCTGGCCTCTCACCTGAAGCTCCAGACCATGCACTTATTCACCGACAGCCACATCGTCTACTGGTGGATCAAGCGAAGCGAGTCCCTGAAGCGGCCCTACGAGAAGAGGAGAGTGGGGGAGCTGCTGGAGTACGTGGAGGCAGACAACGTGCACTTCATCGGCACCAAGGAGAACCCGGCCAACTTCGCCACCCGCCCGCTCAAGGCCACCAAGCTCACCGCCGACCACCTCTTCTACACCAGTCCCAACTGGTTCCAGCAGCCCAGCAGCGCCTGGCCAGATGAAGGAGCAGAGCTCGAAAGCCTCCCAGAAGAACTCGTCCAGGGAACGCCGCGGAATGGCGGAGAGAAGGGGGAGCAGCAGGCAGAGCAGAGCATCACCTGCGCCCAGCACTCAGGCCCGCCCCAGCAGCGGGGAGCTGGCCGGGGGAGAGGAAACGGAGGAAAAGAGGCCCCAAGCCCAAGGAAAGAGCAAGGGCCCCTCTCCGTCTCAGGGGGGCGAGAAGAAGAGGCCCAGAGCCCAAGAAAAGACGCAAAAGGCGCACCAAAAGAGGCCCAGAGCCCACGAGAAGAGGCAAAAGGCCCACGAAGGAAGACAGCAAAAGAGGCCCAGAGCCCACCGGCACCCGATTTGCTGGAGCTGTTTGAAGAAAAATGGTTGAAAGGCTATCAGCATTTGATAGGAGTCGTCGGGTGGATGCGAAGGTGGCAACAAGGCAAGGGGGAGGAGGTCTGGGGCAAGAGACTGATGAGCGAGGAGCGAGTGGAGTCGGAGAAGTGCATCATCCGCGCCCTCCAGTCCAAGCTCAGCCCCGCCCAGATCACCAGCTTCAACGCCAAGCCAGATGAGGACGGACTCCTCCGAGCGCAAGGCCGCCTACACCTCACTCTCAGCCCCTATCTACTGCCAGAGCACTGGGTCTCCAACCTCATCATCCTCGACTACCATGCCAAGTTCGGGCACACCGGCATCGCCCACACACTCAGCGCCATCCGGGAACACTACTGGATACCCAAGCTCCGGCACCTCACACTTTTCATCCTCAAATGCTGCCCAGCATGTCGCCGCCTACACTCAAGCCCAGCTCCACCTCCGCCTCTAGGACACCTTCCAGCCTCTCGACTATGCATCGAAGCCCCGCCCTTCAGCTCAGTCACAGCAGACCAGCTGGGGCCCTTCAAGCTGTGGAACAAGAATGGGGAGAGCAAGCGCTGGATCTTCGTCGCCCTCTGCAACGTCACCCGCGCCATCTTCTTTGACCTCCTTCCCGACTACTCATCCACCGCCATCATCAACTCCTTCCGACGGCTCTGGAGCTGGCGGGGAGTGACAAGCGGGGAGATCTACGTGGACAGAGCCAAGGCATTCGTGGGGGCGGCAAAAGTGCTGGAGACGGAGATCGAGGCCGCCCTCGGCAACGACTCCTACACCAGCTTCCACTTCCATTTTGGGGCCATCCAGTCACCTTGGATGCAGGGAGGAGCAGAGAGGATAGTGAGGGCACTAAAGAGGCACTGCGGGTGCTGACCTGGGGACATGTGCTGGACGACGAGGAGCTACGCACACTGCTACTCCGCCTATCCATCATCATCAACAGCCGCCCCCTCACCCAGCCCGCCTCTGGACCAGATGATCTACAGCCACTATGCCCCATCAACTTCCTCATGCCCGGCTACCGCCCACAAGCCTACCTACTCACCCGACTCCCCCCGCCTCAAGGACAAGCCGCACAAGCTCTGTGTCGGCGACTGCTGCATCAAGCTCAGGCGCTGAAGGAGGCACAGGGACACTGGAAAAAGGAGTACCTGCAAATGCTGCGAGAGAAGGACGGGTGGAGGAAGGCGAGAGGAGGGCAGCCGGACTGGAGAGTGGGCCAGGTGGCCCTGCTCAATGATGACGGGAAGCAGGCCGACTGGAAGCTCATCCGCATCACCGCCTTGCACCCTGGAAAGGACGGCATCCTTCGCTACGTCTCAGCTAGGATGACTATGGGGCACGAGAGCACCTACCCAGTCCGCCGCCTGGTCGCCCTGGAGCTGGAGGGAGATGGGAGCAGCAACGCCCAGCCCGCCAGCAGTCCCAGCAGCGCCCAGTCCGCCTTCACCTACTCCATCACCCGCAAGCGCTTAGAGGGTCCCTGCTTGTGCCCCGGCACTTGCAAACCCTCTGCACCCGGTTCTCTGATTTCATCATGGTGGACACTGCTGGTGGGGTGCTGTTTGTGAGGAGAGGGCGGAGCGAGAGAGGAATGCGAGGGTGCAAGGCGGGCGCTGGAATGCAAGACAGATAACGGCCCTTCCAGGCCACCCAGCCAGCCGCCTACCCGCCTCCACACCCCCACCTGCTGTCAGCCTGCTCGCACTCAACATTCCACTGCTCCTCACCCATCACTGTTCTTCAAACTCACTCTTTCCCATTGTCCCGCTGCTAAGCTTTGATTGTTTAGCCCGAATTCACTTCGCCCAGTACCTTTTCACTTACCAAACTCCTTCCTCTCTTTGCATTCTCACCCGACTCTTCAGCAGCATCGTTATGCAAAGCGGTCCAGTCCAGTGAGTGCCTTTTGCCCCTGGATTCGAGTCAGTGCCTCTTGCCTGCTCGCCCTTTGCTATGAGAAAGCTGAGGAGGAGGGAGGGGAGTGTGAAGGAGGGCTGGAGGGAGGCGTGGGAAGGGAGAGGTGGGAGCGGAGGAGGGCGAGCCTAGGCCAGTCACCACTCACCCACCCCCCAACCTCCCATGCGCACTCGCTACCCTTCTCCCTTTCTCAACCGCCCTTTGCCACAACTCCAACCTTTTTGACACTCATTTGTCATCCAGACTCAGCTCTTTTGTTTCTGCGAAACTTGGCTTTCATGACTTGAGACAGCATTGTTTTATCTGTTCAAAATAGGAATTTGAGCCTTTGTCAAAATGAGATTTGATCAGATTTGCTTTAGGATTCCATCATGAAAATGCTCAATTCAATTCCAATGCTTTCCGTTTGACTAATCATTTAGCGATTCCCGGCTAGTTAGCTCTTCCTCATGCTTCATTGATAGCACCTTTGGCCCTTAGTTGGCGGGGAGTGATGTGGACATTGAATGCTTTTGTACTGGCGGTTTTTCTGCCTGTATTCCCTTGTTTTTGCAGCAGCGCCCAATCTTCCCTTCCAGCCACCTTTTGCTCCAATCTTGGCGTTCATTGAATAAAATCAGCTTGGGAAGAACTAGCGCAGCCGACACAGGAGGCCTGCCCCCAGCAGCGCCTCCGCACAACCTCTTCTTATAATCTCAAAGCATCTATCATATCTTTTACAAGTGTCAAAGAGCTTCATTTCATTTGTTTGTCATATTGGGCTGGCGCGAGGGAGCAAAGCGAACCGTCAGTGCCCAGCCCCTCTTTTCGACCCAGGTGTACGTTTTCGGGGTTATTGCTAGATCTTAAAATTGATAAGGCTCCTGCTCCTCACAGAAGAATCCAATCGTTCTGATTCTTTTTGCATTGGAAAGAGCATCATCGAATTGTCCAAAACTCACGAGAAATCGCCCAAAACTTGCAGCAATCATTAGAAAATCACTCAAAACCATTTGTCCGAACTCCTTCTTCTTCTTCTTCTTCTCCTTCTTCTCAGCATCTATTCAATGGACGATAGTAGGTATTCAATCGGCCTGTACTTAAGGCATCAATTGGCAAGGTTCAATGGTAATTCTGTGCAATTAATATGGTCTAAGTCTACAAAGGAAGTTGTGCGGCTGTGTGGTCAAGTGGCTTGTCTATTTGACTCGATTCAGAGATGACCAGGTTCAAACCTTCTTTGATCCTTTTATTTTATTCTTTTTTTTTATCTTAAAAGTGGAAGAAATATGTGGTACCATCGGCAGACCAAAAATAATACTCCTTGTTCCCAAAAATCGATTGCCCTGAGTTTAAAACAAGAAAAATTCTCAAAAATATATTAATTTTCCAATGAATTTGCATAATATTTTTCATTTTCAAATTTTTTCCTTTTTGTTATATTTTTCAAATAAGTTTTTTTTATTCACTTTTTGATTTATCTAATAAAATCTTAACTAAATATATAGCCAACAATATCAAATTTGTATTTTTACATTTTATACTATATTAAAAGTGGGAGAAATATCTGGTACCATCGGCAGGCCAAATGTGGGCCTCTTTTCTCCAACATTTGGAATTGCCTCGAGTAAAAAGTCAAGGAAATACAATTTCTACTAGTGGAATCTGCTGCGTCATCTGCATTTTGTTTTTGGGCGCGCATGGAAAGAGACACTGAACTGCACGCCAAAAACAAAATGCAACTGACCAAGCAGCAGATTCCACTAGTAGAAATTGTATTTCCTTGACTTTTTACTCGAGGCAATTCCAAATTTTGGAGAAAAGAGGCCCACATTTGGCCTGCCGATGGTACCAGATATTTTATGTTTGTCTCGCACAGCTACAGGGCCGGTACCGAAATATCTGTGATTTTCAATCTTGAATACATTTGCCTTGCCCCAAGGGTGCATAGCTTTTACCTGACCCTTCCTACGCTCAGGATTTGTATACAGACATTCCACCAAAGTTGTCAAGGGCCACCAAGGCACCGATAGTCCGGAACTGCCAAGCAGGAATGAAAGTGTTGGAGAATCACCAAGTTGCTCTCCCACAGGAACATCCCCTGGTCTAGATCCACTTTCTGAGCCTCTCCTCGTGCATCCCCCCCCAGCTTCACTGACCTCAGGCAGTTGGACTTTACCATCTGGAACACAATTACACCAGACCTGGGCCTGTCCCAATCTGCACAAGAACATCGAGGAGCTGAAGGAGGCACTGCTGCGGGAGTAGGATTCCATGTCCACCATCCTCAATGCCGTCCAAGCCATTTCTGCCTTCCTCCACAGTGATTGAAGCCGAAGGTGGGTATATAGAGTGACTTGGGAAAATTATATTTATTTATGTTTCTTCCTACTACCCTTTCAAATCGAAAAATTATCCCTATTCATCCAAAAAACAACCAAAACAAAATCACAGATATTTTGGTACCGGCCCTGTAAACTAGATTCTCACTTACCCGGACACACAAACACATGGACTCAAAATGCTAGCGCTAGCATGATCAAAAAATGCTAGCATGGATAACTCAATACTCGATAGACACAACAAATCAGAGGACAAGGGGATTTGGAGTCTGAAGAAGCGTTCTATTTAGCTCAATGGCTAGCACCTGCTTTGTCTCTGCGATGGGCGCGAAGGCGATGGCCATCTCAGTGAGCTCAAGAATTCAATACATTAATAACGTATGATTGCAGTTGGTTTGTTAAGTTAACTGCTGCTTCAGAGGAGCTGCAATCTGATTGGGGCAGAATGACCCGACAACAGGACCCACTGGCTCCGTCACCACTAGAGTTGCCACTGAGATGCCTTTAAGGGCTCATAGCTGCAAGCGGATTAAGTCTCAGTATGTTGTGAAGATGAATAGTATGCCTGTAAACAGCTAGTCAGTTATTTATAGTATGTCAGGATGATCTCACAGCATGGATGTGGAAATGGGGTGGAAGTTGGATGAGGCGATTGACAGCTCGACCAATGATTAAGCACTCCTAGCGGAGTGCTTGCGTCACCTGGCCCTTGTACTTCAGGGCAAGCAGCTGGGTGAATGCCAGCTCCCAGTTTTCCAGCGCCCGATTGATAAACTCCTTGTCTGAATTTTGTACCAGCTCATTTGAGCAGGTTCAGCCATTCTTTACCTTCTTCACCGAGCGCCTCTTCACCATGCTCCCAAGCCTCCTCAACCAGCCGATGAGCCCACCCCAACTCAGCCACTGCTCAAAGTAGTCACATACCTTCAGGCTTCAGACACTCCTTCAGCAGGCCCATGTGCCTCTCCAATGCCTCATTCACCCATGGGGCTCGAATGTGTAGGAAGCAGAACTCCACCACCCTCACTCCCGCAAACTCAGCCTGGCCCTTGAACTAGGGGCTCATCTGCTTGTTTGCTGCTGTGAAGGCCATTGCATTCTTGCACCAGATTTTGAGCTTTGTCAACAGCCGCTGGCACCAGAAGCACTCCAGTGCACTGCACACTGCCACTGCACTGTAGCCATTTGCACCAAAACCTCATGCCCATCTGAGAAATGGACACTGATGCCAAGGAAGCCCTGGTTGAAGTGCTTGGATTCAGCATCCCTCCTTTCTCAGGCAGAGCATGAGGGAGGGAGCTAGTAAGGAAACGTAATCTTGATGTCCCCGCTAGTGGGCTGAGCCCTGTCACCCCCTGCTCCTGCAAGTGGAAGACAAGGTAAGGCTGGCTTCAACCATTCTCCAGTGCTTGGATCACCAGCGGGTCTGGCTCCTGCAGTAATGCTTTCTCCTTTTCAGCTCATGCTTGGCCTATAGGAGTGTTAACCTTGCTGATGATATTTTCAGCGCTGAAGATGCTGTCTGCGAAGCAAATGGGGGCCTTCATCTTCTTTTTCATGGCTGAGTGCAGTGGATGTGGAGCTGAGGTGGGTGGTGGTGGGGCGGCTCATTCTGGGGGCTTCTGCTGGTGATCAGAGGACTTTGCTGCGCGCACTTTCTCCACTTCTGACTGTGGCAGCAGCATCTCTAGCTGCAAGTCCAGGAACATAGGAGGCCTTGGATTGAAGCTGGGAAGAAATATGTCCAGCAGGGGAAGGAGCTGCGCATGACAGGCGAGGTGGAGGGCATGGCAGAGAGCGATGTTGAGGTTCTCTTTCTCCTTCTTCAGGCTTTTTGCTGGCTGTACAAGGTCCGACAGGCAGGGTGGAAAGGATGCAAGAGAGTGCAGAAAGCCCCTGTGGAGGAAGCTACACAAGGGAAGATTGTTTGAGATGCAATCGTGAAGATCATGTGAAAAACCGGTCTGCTTGTTGGACTGATTGGCTCCAGACTCTTCTGTCTCAGATTGTTTGGTAACCTTGGTGGTGGAAGCGTTGACTGAGAATGCCTCATGTCCATCGCCATAGGCCACATGATAGGACGCCAGCTCCTTCTCCATCTTCAGAGCTTGGTCTGAAATTTGCACTGCTCTTGAAAGATCTTCTGGAGCTTGCATATAGACTGATTGCTTCACTTCAGTGGCAATCCTTCTATAAATTTTCTTTGCAAAAATGAATCAATGGCATGGTCTGGGATTTGAGGCCAGGCCTGGTCCGCCACTTTGCACACTCTCCGAGCAAATTCTTGCAAAGTTTCATTCAGCTTCATGCATAAACCCTTGAATGATTCGAATCAGAGTCTAGCATACTGAGATTGAGAGAAATGAGTCAGCATGACTGTTTTCACAGAGTCATAGAGAGTCTTTTCCTCAGCCAGCAATTTTCAAAAAATATGGCCTGCTTCACCACTCATTCACTGACTCAAGATGTTGGCTTTTTGATGAGGGCAAAGAACTTGATTTGCCATGCACATCTCATCAAAATGATGGAAGAAATCCTCTGGTGGTTCCGAAACACCATCAAAAGCCTTCACCTTTGGCCATTTCTCTACCGAATTTCATGTCAAATGCCTTGAGCCTAGGCTGTGGAGCTGTAGGCTCAGTGCACTGATAGCAACGACACATGCCAGCACTCACACTGTTGTAGGTGGCATGACAATTGGTGTGCCTAGGAGGAGTGTCCATAGTAACCACATTCATACCACCTTCCATTCCAACCTGGGCAGAAGACCCCAGTGAATGTGACAGTTAGCTAGGGCCTGGCCTTGGCCTGCATCATGTGGGCCAAGGCATCCAGCACCAACTCCGCTGGCCTGGCCATCGCCAGCATTCTTGTTGAGGTCGGCGGGCATGGAAGGGAGGCCCTGGATTCGACTCGATGTCCCCGCTTAGGCTGAGGCGGCGCTGAGGCAGCCACCCCTACCCCCAACCAACTCAGCCAAGAAAAAACACTCAGCTTCGTCCAGTGCTGTGCTCGTCAATGACGAGCTTCCCATCTTCAAAGGAATTCCAGAAACTACCACCACCACCAGCGTTCTTGTACCCATCACACTCGTTCCAACCCTCATTCATCCTCACATCTCTCACACTCGTTTTGCCACTCAGTTTGCTGTCAGGGCAGTTTCTATTGGGAATTTGAGTACCTCAATTGTCGGCAGCAGGAGTCGGCTCATTCTGTCTTGGGCCGCCATTGCAATTCCATTCCATTCCTGGAAGCG
>JASANA010004124.1:0-18329 GCA_030248095.1 Ptycholaimellus sp. GST1_10
TCAAATAGTAGGCAGAGGGGCTTGTGTAGGTGGCAAATTGGCGCCGGGATTTTTAGCCAAGTTTTGCTAGCTGAAGTCCGCCGCCTGCACTCCACAAACTATTTGAAACAGTCGCAATGCAGCACTCCAAGAGTTTTCGATGAGTCCTATTCTCAAAGCAGTCATTGTTGATTTTTGTAGCAGATGAGTAGTAGTCCGCACTGCTCGAATCAGCCACTTGTTTGGCTGCAAAGCGGACTTGTAGTAGTCCGCACTCGACAAAATCAGCCGCGTAGTCGACTGCAAAGCAGACTCCTCGTAGTCTGCGCTCGTCCAGTCAGCTGCCAGTTCGGCTGCAAGGCGGACTCCTCGTGGTCCGCACTGACGAGAATCAGCCGCCTAGTCGGCTGCGAAGCAGACTCCTTGTAGTCTGCGCTCATCCAGTCAGCCGCCACTTTGGCTGCGAGGCGGACTCCTTGTGGTCCGCACTGACGAGAATCAGCTGCCTAGTTGGCTGTGAAGCAGACTCCTTGTAGTCTGTGCTCGTCCAGTCAGCCGCCAATTCGGCTGCGAGGCGGACTCCTTTTGGTCCGCACTGACGAGATCAGCCACCTAGTTGGCTGTGAAGCAGACGCCTTGTAGTCTGCACTCGTCCAGTCAGCCGCCAGTTCGGCTGTGAGGCAGACTCCTTTTGGTCTGCACTGACAAGATCAGCCACCCAGTTGGCTGCGAAGCAGACTCCTCATAGTCTGCACTTGTCAAATCATCCACCTGGCGGAGTTCGACAGAGGCTGAGGGTTTTGTGTTCCGTACTCCTTCCCGCATCAATAACCAGCCGCCTGGTAGGCTGGGCGCTGTCATTGCCTCCTAGTAGGCCTGCGCAGTCGCGAATTCTGTGCTCATCAGCTCAGAGTCCCGTAGGACAAATTCGCTCTCCTCTGCATCCTCCTCCCATCCGTCAATGGCGCGAGGTGGCAAAAGGCGTACTAGGCCTTTGCAGAGTAACAAGGTGGGCCCTCAGCCCGAAGTGAGTAAGAACGAGGGTGCTTTGCCAGCTCCCTCACGTGGCAGCCGCTCCCATGTTGGCCGCCCCTCCCTTGATTCCTGCTTCTCTCCCGCTTCCTCAGCAATGCGGCAGAGTGGGGCAGGGCGTGCCCTTGCAGTTGTTCCGCCTCCCCCCCCCCCCCCATAAGGGCAATGGATTGAGTAGCAAGAGGCCAAGTAGTTGTTGCCCACTGGCTCCTAGTAGCTCTTAGGTGGGGCTTTCCGCTGACATCTGGATTCACGGTTAAATCCGCAGTCGGAGTCCACAGAGGAAGGCTGCTGTGAAAGAAATGCAAAGGACAGATGCTGCATCATTGGTCATCCTCAGGTCTGCAGTCGGAGTCCACAGAGGAAGGCTGCTAGAGATGAGGGGGGTTGACCCTTGAAGGTTTAGTCATGCTGTTTGTCAATTCCCACCCGCAGTTGGAGTCCACAGAGGAGGGCTGCTGAGGGGGAACTGCAGGGACAGATTGACTTGCTTGAGTTGTTGCTGTTTGACACTTTCCGTCCGCAGTCAGAGTCCACAGAGGAAGGCTGCTGGAATGGGAGTGCAGGGACAGGCTGAACTCCTAGTGGCCATAGGCCTGTGCCTGCCAGTTCAGGCCGTAGAAGAGTGGCCGAAGGCCAGTGCCTGCCGAATCAGGCCGTCATGAGTGGCCGGAGGCCAGTGCCTGCCAAATCAGGCAGTAGAGGAGTGGCTGAGGGCCTGTGCCTGCCGAATCAGGCCGTCAATGAGTGGCCAAAGGCCTGTGTCTTGTTCATGTCGCAGTTGAAGGCAATCTAGATGCTGCTGAGCTTGATGAACAAGGCCGAGTAGAAGTTGGCCGGAGGCCCGTGCCCGGCACATTTCAGTCATTGTAGCTGATAAGCTGGGAGGAAATGTGTTGGCCATTGATGATCATTGACGCGTCATTCTTGGCAATCAGTTGATTGGCAGGGAATGAGTAGCGGTCAATGGGCGTCTTGTGGAAGGCAGAGACCTGGAAGCCGAAGCCAAAGCCATAGGCGGAGGCCTTGAAGCCGCAGTCCTTGCAGATTTGCGCCGCTTAGAGGGCTGGCAAATCCCAGTCAGACGCCGTAGACCCAAAGTTCTTGAGACTTCTTCTCTTATCCACCTTTAGGATAATAGAAGCATCGAATTTCCGCCAAATTATTTCATTAAAGTTACACTTTAATGTTCCCGTTCGGCGTTGTCTTGAAAAGCAGGGCAGTTGGCTCCGCTTGCTGGGGCTGGGCAGAGGAATTCTTTCCTGCTTTCAGACCGCAGACGGCGTAGTCTTGGAAGGCCCTTTTTTCAATGCCGCTCCATCCAAGGCTCCTAGGAAGGAGGTTTAGACACAGGATGAAGGTGCGCAATCTAGACTGTTCTTCTATCCGCTGCCCAAGTAGAGCTGGTTGAGGCTGTGCTTGTCGCAGAAGTTCTGGAGGTCCCAGATGCTCAGCCAGGCGTCCTTGGCTATGTTGAATATGAACAGTCTGGAGGGTTGAAGTAGGCATAGAAGTGGGGGTGATGGAAAGCTTGCCGGGTCTGTCGGTGTCCATCTGTACGCTGGCCAAGCGGCACTTGCTGAAGCCGGTCTGGGCCTTGGGGCTCCGCAAGGAGTGCTTGGGGGGAGATGGAAGGGAAAGTTGAGAAGGGGTAGGGGACTGTTGGCGTCCATCTGTGCACTGTCCAAGAGGCGCCGGCTGGAGCGGCTCTGCATCTCGGAGATGCCCAGCTAGGCATGCTTGGCTGGGCAGAGCGCACTCGAGGCCAATCTTGGCCGGTCCAGGTTGGAAGGCTGGGGTAGAGAGGAGGTGCTGTGAAGACTTGCAGATACGCCGGCAGTGCAAATGGCAGTGTTCTTGTGGCGGCAATTGAAGAGGCTAGTCTTTAACTCCTGTCTGTGGTCTGAGAAAAGTCAGCAAAGTCGAATCTGTGCCACTAATATTGTATCTTTTGCACAAAAGAGAAATGTAATTTTATGTGGAGACACTTATTTGGAGGGGTAAATATTATGTGCCAAGTAACTGAGTGGCAAAAGAAGAATTTGTGATGAACAAAAAGGTAAATGAGTGGCAAGAAAAATTAGGAAAGCAGGCCGTTCTTTCACATAGCCTATTTGGGAACCATCTCAGTCCAAACTGAGGTTTGGAGAGGTACTCTCTGTCCACACCACACGAAAAATCGAGCTAAATGCAAACAATCCATGCAAGTGCTAATTTTACACTGCTTCAAAACCATGTGTTTTGAAATTGATGTCATTTTATGAGTTTTGTTTTATGTTTTGCCGCTTTACAGGTGGTTAAACCACACTTCAAAAAAGGCTGTGTTAAACGGACTGCCCTGTAAGCTTAGGAGCTCAATTTGAACAAGCGTAAACTGTTATAATGAACACCCTGTACTTGTTTTTTTTTAAATTAACGGGTAAAAATCGATTATCGAATGAATTCAGGTAAACAGTCAAGTAAATAATTTGAGTCACATTTCAAAAAATACCTAAAAAAAGGTTGCAAGAATATCATTAGCAGAAGATCGAAAATCAAAAACATATATCATAACAAGTGGTGTCATATACAGGGTAGATAAAGCTGATGCAGCACCAATTGCTTCTGAAGCCACATCACATTCGTTCGCATACCCAATGCGACTGATTAACCATTTGTGTATTTGTCGCAATGTCGCAATCAATAACTTTTTGGTCAGAATATCCCAACTCATACTTTGTATCGATGAAATGCAATTTTCCAATTTGCAAGAATTCGTAGTTTATTTAACAGAATCAAAGACATTTTACTAATTCTTATCATTGATTGAAAAGGATAATAAACTAAATAATTCCAACTGCAGACATGATATTCCATATCTTTGAGATGGTACAGTGCTTACCCTCACGAGAATGCATCTCACTTACAATGCTCTAACAATGCGGTTGTATTGATATTTTCACTTTTTTATCCAACTGAATAAGTTTATAAATGTAAATGGCTCGTATGTTGGTAGACATGACCCTACATTACAAATGGAACAGTTGAATCCCCAGTACTCTGCTTTCAGCTTTCCAAAAACGAAAAGATCCACATGCCTCTTCTTCTTGTTTTCTTCCGTAAACAACGGGAACAACAGAGCAGCAATTAAGGTACTCTGAAAATGAGGGAGGAGAAGAGAGGTGGAGTTATAGCTTAGGCAATTGATCACATATCATCGGCATCCGAGACAAGGCATTCACAGAGGCAAGGAAGGCCCCGCGCCCGCCCTTTGCATCCGCAGCCGAGAGGCGCCTCCCAGAGCGCCAGGACACCCGCATAGGCCAGAGAGCCAGTTGCCCAGCTCCGCCACCACTGGCCCCCGTAACGTGGTGACTGCCTCAGCAAGCCTGTGTGCAGGGAAGGGAGCCTGTGTGCAGGAGAGGGAGCCCTGTCAGGAAAGGGAGCCTGTGTGCAGGAAAGGGGCCTGTGTGCAGGAAAGGGAGCATGTGTGCAGGAAAAGGAAAACAAGGTTACAGTAACATTTAAAATTAAAGAGTATGTTAGTCTCTCTCTTTGCCAAAACGTTGTTTGGTTTTTAACATCTGCACCATAAGTTGTTGTCAATTCTTCCCCAGGGAATATATACACGGGGTGGAATGCATTACAATTTGAGAACCATCAAATGTACTCATGGTGTTTGGATTACAGCAATGATTAAGCAAAGACACAGCAACATATACCCCTATCCCCATTGGCATTTGTAATGATAAGGCTACGTTGCCCTGACAATCTCGATTCCGCATATAAATTGTAAATGTATTGGTGTACACTACAGCTAAAACATTTAATAACTATTCTAATTGAGCTATACTCCAAAGTCAAATGTCTCAGAAACATGGTTTGCCCAAAAATTTTGACCCCTTTTTTATATATTTTTCAAAACTAGACATAATTCTAAGACTTTTGCGTGGCCTGTGAGAGCGCGAAACTCAGAAATTCGATTTTTGGCAAAATTTTGAAAAATTTTGCAGTTTTGAAACATGGCCAGATTTTTGATTGTCCAATAACTCTTTTGGTTTCTAACCAATTTTGATGATTTGAGCACCAATCGAACCGTCTTGACAAGTACAACATTTTGTTTTTTCTGACCAACTTTCTATGATCAAGTGTAGATGATCTATTCATAAAAAACTGATTTTTCTGTGTTTCAAATTTCAAAAAAGTTAACTTCAATATCAAAACTTGAGTTTCGGCACTTGGCACCCAGATTTTCTGAAAAAATTCAGGTCGTTTTTACCTAATATTATGCAAAGCACACCATAGTAGACCCTGGCTCACGAGAGATATTTGAGTTTGAAAATTAAAATTCACATTTTTGGCCCTATGTTATAGCACGCTCCACCTCCAAGAACCAGCCACCAGCCACCAAGCGCTCCTCCTCCTAGCCAGACATGATAAACTTCTCCATAGCCATAGCTTTTTCAGTGATTGCGTTTTTGATTGTTTCATAATTCCTGCTTCTTTATTCTTTTTCATGCGCAATTCATAGATTCATTGATTTATTCAATTCATTAAAATGATCATGTATGAGGCACAACACAACTCCTCAAGTAAGGCATTACAAGCCCGCTTCAATGAGCGAAAAGGCCACTCAAGTAAGTGGAAAGCCCGCTAACTTCAAAATGCTATGCCTCAAGCGTAACTTGCCTCAAGTAAGCGTACGCTTACTTGAGGATTTTTGCGAATTAGCGTAAGTTTGTAATAAGGCATAAATTCCTTAAGTAACCGTACACTAACTTGAGGAAACTTTTTACACTTCTAAAAATAGCTAACTTGAGAAAATTACGCTAACCTCAAGTTAACATAAGCGTACTACAGCACCAATACAGATACCTGTCCAAAGAATTTTTTAAAGCCTAAAAAATTAAATTTTGGGACAAAGATTTTATTGGTCATTTTTGCCTATGCTATAGAGCCAACATGTGAATTTTAATTTTCAACCTCAAATATCTCTCTTGGGCAAGGGTCTACTATGCTGTGCTTTACTGCATATAGGTAAAACGACCTGAGTTTTCAGAAAATCATGGTACCAAATGCGAAAACTCGAGTTTTGATATCGAAATTATTTTTTTTTAATTTGAAACACGGAAAATCAGTTTTTTATGAATAGATCATCTACACTTGATCATAGAAAGTTGGTCAGAAAAAACGAAATGTTGTACTCGTCAAGACGGTTTGATTGGTTGTCAAATCATCAAAATTGGTTTGAAACCAAAAGAGTTCTGGACAATCAAATATTTGGCCATGTTTCAAACTGCAAAATTTTTCAAAATTTTGCCAAAAATCGAATTTTGAGTTTCGCGCTCTCACAGGCCACCAAAAGTCTTAGAATTATGTCTAGTTTCGAAAAAAATATATAAAAAGGGGGGTCAAAATTTTTGGTCAACCATGTTTCTGAGACATTTGACTTTCTCAGTATAGCTCTCTTAAGAAGCAGTTATTAAATGTTTTAGCTGTAGTGTACACCAATACATTTACAATTTATATGAGGAATCGAGATTGTCAGGGCAACGTAGCCTTATCGTTACAAACGCCAATGGGGATCAGGGTATATGTTGCTGTGTCTTTGCTTAATCATTACTGTAATCCCAAACACCAGTGCGTACCCAAATAAAATGGTTCTCAATATTGTAATGCATTCATGATATATTCCCTGGGGAAGAATTGACAACAACTTATGGTGCAGATGTTAAAAACCAAACAACGTTTTGGCAAAGAGAGAGACTACATAATTGGAATTTTAAATGTTACTGTAACCTTGTTTTCCCTTTTCCTGCACACATGCTCCCTTTCCTGCACACAGGCCCCTTTTCTGCACACATGCTCCCTTTCCTGCACACAGGCTCCCTTTCCTGCACACAGGCTCCCTTTCCTGCACACAGGCTCCCTTTCCTGCACACAGGCTCCCTTTCCTGCACACAGGCTCCCTTTCCTGCACACAGGCTTGCGAGGCAGTCACCACGTTACGGGTGCCAGTGGTGGCGGAGCTGGGCAACTGGCTCTCTGGCCTATGCGGGTGTCGGCGCTCTGGAGGCGCCTCTCGGCTGCGGATGCAAAGGGCGGGCGCGGGGCCTTCCTTGCCTCTGTGAATGCCTTGTTGGATGCCGATGATATGTGATCAATTGCCTAAGCTATAAACCACCTCCTCCTCCCTCATTTTCAGAGTACCTTAATTGCTGCTCTGTCCCGTTCTTGCGGAAGAAAACAAGAAGAAGAGGCATGTGGATCTGTTCGTTTTCGGAAAGCTGAAGCAGAGTACTGGGGATTCAACTGTTCCATTTGTAATGTAGGGTCATGTCTACCAACATACGAGCCATTTACATTTATAAACTTATTCAGTTGGATAGCAAAGTGAAAATATCAATACAACCGCATTGTTAGAGCATTGTAAGTGAGATGTATATTTTGCGCAGGGGTAAGCACTGTACCATCTCAAGATATACGGAATATCATGTCTGCAGTTGGAATTATTGAGAATCATCATCCTTTTCAATCCAACTTAAAAGAATTAGTAAAATTTTTATCGTAAATAAACTACGAATTCTTGAAATGGAAAATGATAGAGAAGAAGGAAAAAAAAAAAACGGGAAAACCCCCTATTGGGCTTGCGCGAGCGGAGCGTTAGCGGAGCGGTAGCGCCAAGCCCCTCTTATCGAGCAACACAACCAATTGCAGCTTTCCCAAAGTTTGGCAGGCTGTAGCTCGTCACACAGACGTCGGAGAGCGCTGCAAATAGGCTCAATCGACGCGCCGTGGTCGAATTGTGGGGGGTCCTCTTTGGACAAAAATTTTTTAGTGCCTTATTAAAAAAGTTATTTCAAAAAAACTTTTTAAAAAAAATGTCCGGTGTCCGGGCGCACACCGACCGACCGACCGACCGACCGACCGTCCGACCGTCCGTCCAGCAAGTGTTGCAGACACTTGGGCAACATCTGGGGTGTGGATCTCAACGGTTCTAGGGTAAATCGATGCCGCTGAGTGTCATGGCACCCCTAGTTTCTGCATTTTCCGCGTTTTTTAGGTCGAAACATCAACTTTTTGGGTAAAAATTCAGTTTTTTGGGGTTTTTTTGCATGTTTTTCAATTCCAGCTCTATATTTATGCTTTTTACAGGGTTTTTTGCCAAAATAACAGCGCCATATAGGTAATTTTGAACGTAGATTACGATGGTGGCACCCGTTTGCTTCTACCTGGTCTGCGTGGTCTTCCACCAGGCCGTGGTGAACAAGCAGGTCATCATCAACTTCATCTTGAGGCATTGTAAATAGTTTTTGGTCTAAAAAAACAGCACCATATAGGTAACTTTGCGCGTAGAATACGATTGTGGCACCAGTTTTCTTCTATCTGGTCTTCATGGGCTTCCACCAGGCCGTGGTGAACAAGCAGGTCATCACCAATTTCGTCTTGAGGCATTCTAAAGGGTTTTTGTGCCTACAAAAAGCATCATATAGGTAATTTTGGACGTAGATTATGATCCTGGCAGCCCTTTGCTTCTAGCTGGTCTCCATGGGCTTGCACTAGGCCGTGGTGAACAAGCAGCCCATCATCAACTTCATCTGGAGGCATATTAAAGGGTTTTTGACCCTACAATTAGCATCATATAGGTAATTTGGGATATAGATTATGGTATGTTTTTCATGGGCTTCCACCAGGCCGTGGTGAACAAGCAGCTGATCACCAACCCCATCTTCGTCTCCATGCATAGGGGCCTTGCCCCTGTATGAAGTGGATGAAATTATTATATAGTGGGTTATACTAACCCAAAAAGTATCTCTTATCTATATTTTACCTGCGATTGAAGTAGGGGAAATTTTTTTATTTAGCTTAATTTGAATTCTACTTGCAACTGAAGTGGATGAAATTTTTTCTTAGCAAAAAAATAAGTTTTATATCTTAGATTGTGAACTTTGTGCACTGTAAAACTATCGTCAGTCCAATGTAAAACTGGATTAATTAATGATAAGAGAGCACCTTACTTTAATGACAATTTATTTGGTCAAAATGTAGTTGGCTCCCAAATTTTGCAGACTTTACCCATTAGTTGAAATATAATTTTTTTTTAAATTTTAAGTCCAAATTTTTGTCTATTTTTTGAAAACTATCATATGTAGGTGAAATTAAACTGAGGCATATTTTTTGTAGTCAATTGCAATTAATTGCAATGGAGATAGGTAGCAGAGTCAGTTAAAAATTTTTTGCTGTGCATATTTTTTAAAAATGTTGCTACATTTTACTTTTTTTTGGGACCTCAGATTTCAAATACACTTATTAGTATTTTGGCCAGGTGCTCTCTTATCATTAATTAATCCAGTTTTACATTGGACTGACGATAGTTTTACAGTGCACAAAGTTCACAATCTAAGATATAAAACTTATTTTTTTGCTAAGAAAAAATTTCATCCACTTCAGTTGCAAGTAGAATTCAAATTAAGCTAAATAAAAAAATTTCCCCTACTTCAATCGCAGGTAAAATATAGATAAGAGATACTTTTTGGGTTAGTATAACCCACTATATAATAATGATATATTTTTTATTTTTGATCTGTAATATATTTTAGTTTTAGTATTTGAAAGGACTCAAATATTCTGACTTTATCTCCTACACATACGATCCCAAAAAAAACAATCACCCAAGACCACCCACCACACCCCCAAGCCAAACAAAAACAAACCTAAAAGACATCAATCAAACCAAAGCAAATCCGATTTTTGCATTTAGCTCGATTTTTCGTGTGGTGTGGACAGAGAGTACCTCGCCCAGCTTCAGTTCTGATTGATGGTTCCAAATAGGCTATGTGATATAACGGCCTGCTTTCCTAATTTTTCTTGCCACTCATTTACCTTTTTTTGTTCATGACAAATTTTTCTTTTGCCACTCAGTTACTTGGCACATAATATTTACCCCTCCAAATAAGTAGCAATACGTAACTGAACGAAGTAATGACATATAACTACTTATTGCTGCTGATGCTGTGTACATAGATTTCTCTAAATGTTTCGATAAAGTTTCACATGAGAAACTCTTACACTGCCTCTCTCCCTTCGGCATATGTGGACCTTCAGCACAATGGTTTAAAGCTTTTTCTTTCCAGAACGAGAACAATGTGTGTGTTTGGACGGTGCAATTTCCTCCCCTCAGGCCATTACCTCTTCCATCATACAGGGCTGCACATGCAGCCCCCTGCTTTTCCTCCTCTACTGCAATTCCCTTGTTGAGAATTTGTCCTGTGAGGGTGTACACGTCTGGTTATGGGCGGATGATGTGAAGCTGTGCTCTGACTGTCCGACTAAAATCCAGAATGCTTCTCTGTGCACTTGAAAAATGGGCGTCTGATTGGCAGCTGGAAATATCTCCATTGAAATGTGCGGCAGTATTATCTCTTGGAGGCGGCCTCAAATGCACCTACACACACTGTGCGGAAACCAAATTCCCTCTTAGCCATAAAGCTTAAAAAGTCCAACGCGATCTCTGGAAATTCCATTTCCTCTTTATCTGTTCTTCTCCTGCCCCCATGTAACATTGGTGTGCAACAAAACTGCTTCGATGCGCTGACCTCATAAAAAAGCCGCTTTTCACTCCCCTCACACCAGCTGCTCGACTAAGGCTTTCATTGCATATGTTAGACCTGTGCTCGAATATGCATCACAGTCCTGGGATTCTTTATCTGTTGCAGACTCCACCCGAATTGTAAAAAATTCAGCGCGACTTTTTTAGATCTATCTTTCACAAATGCCATATTCCTAATCTTGGCCTAGGATATGAGTACCGATGCAATTTTCTTGGCCTTGAAAAAGCTAGTAAAGCGGCGATTTTATGCAGATCTCACTTTTCTCCTTCACAGCGTCTATCATGAAGAAGCAATTTTGTCCCGGTCTGGTCAACAAAAAGGTAAAAATGAAAGACAGCTCATTCATAATTCCCGGCTTGTCAGCAATGCGAGGGCTACTGGACTGCTGCAAGAGCATGGCCGCAGCGCGTGGTGAGTTCATGGAATAGGCTGCCAGAGTCGGTCATACTGGGTTCCCAGGGGCAATTTGCGGACTTTGTTAGGGGTTGTAGCCTACCCTAGAGCACGCCGCCGCTCCTACCTCACCTCCCCCGCACCTTTCCTGTTCATCTTCTTTATCAGCATGCAGTGATGCTGCTTGCTGTTAGTTCCCAGTTTGTGTTACTGGTTGATTAAAACAAACAAACAAACAAACATCCACACTGACTTTATCATTAATGAAGGAACAATATTTATGTTGAGATATGTTGTCACAAGACACACAATATTGACACAATGCAAAGTAAAATGCACAACGAATAAGGTCAATTAGCTCAATAAGGTGAGTGTTGATGTAAACACTATGTAGATATAGCTAATAGGCCCGCTTCTCGTTGGTGGGTTTGGAGGCGGGCTTTGAACGCTTGTCCACGCTGCCGGCTTTCATGCCGTGTAGATTCTGGGTGATGGTCTTGGGCCCGCGACGCATCCAGTGCGTCTTCATCTCCCCCTTTCCCTGCAGTCCCCCCTTCCATGAGCTGCAGAGCAACAAGACTGAGGAGGAGAGCGAGCCTTGACGGGAATAGTGCCGCGAGCGTCGGTGATGAAGCAGCCTTTCTCCCCGTACTGCTCCAGCAGACCCTTCGTCGCATCGCTGATCTGGATCTTCATCACTCAAATGAAAGCTGGTGTCCAGGGATGGAGGTGTTGAGGGCGGCTGAAGAGTGACCGTCACTGGTGGACTCCATGCGGGAGGCCGTGTTGACGGTGTCGCCGAAGAGGCAGTAGCGGGGCATGGAGATGCCGACCTGTCAACCATGACTCAGAGGAAGGGGAAGCAGATATTCTTTAAGTTTGCTAAGGAAAATGATATTTTTGCCTACCCATTTTGTTGCCAATTCTTGTTTAGCTATATTGAGGCTGATTTTTGCCTACGCAGTTTGCTGCTTATTCTTGGCAAGCTATGATTGAGGCCGCCTTTTGCTTTGCTCATCGCCTGGCTCAACTTGTGACGAATTGCTCATAGACAGACTCATAGGCATGGAAGTCCCCACCACGCCGGCGGCGCAGGGCCCGCTGTGGATGCCGATGCGAATTTTGATCGCCTCCTGCGGAATGTGCGGCACCCGCATTTCCTGCACTTTCTGCAACCGGCTCAATTGTTATGGGGCGAAAGCTGAGGAAGGCTGGCGTGAAGTGCATGGATGAGAGCGATGGAGAGAGCAGCGATCTGGATGGAATGACGGAAGCCGTTGCGCTTGGGGATGCCCGAGGCCACCATGTAGGAGTCCGACACCGTCTCCACTTTGTACGCGTCGAACTTAACACTCATTGCTTTGTCACGCATACCGAGGACTCTGCTCCGGACTCTAACCTGCTCGATGACCTCATCAAACGCCTACAAACATCTAATTGTCTTTCTAGCCAATGGACAGAAAAGATGGAATATGACCATGTAGATGTAGTTGAGAAGATTGACGACCTGAAAGCCAGTGGTGTTCAAAATGAAAAGGATATATATCGGTGAGAAAACATCGATGGGCTGGCTGCGGCTGGCGATGGAGGCGAAATTGCAGACGTCGCTGAAGTACACCGTAACGCTCTCATAGAGAAGTCCGGAGGTACCGTCTTGCCCGCCTTCAGCTCTGACGCCACTTGTCTGCAACCATTCACCCTCCTACATCTATACCTTCTCTTAGCAATGGGGCAATAGGGTTTGGATACGCTAGTCCTCAGCAAAAGGAAGAAGCTGAAGGATGAAAGGAAAACATCGATGGGCTGGCTGCGGCTGGCGATGGAGGCGAAATTGCAGACGTCGCTGAAGTACACCGTAACGCTCTCATAGAACTCCGGAGGTACCGTCTTGCCCGCCTTCAGCTCTGACGCCACTTGTCTGCAACCATTCACCCTCCTACATCTATACCTTCTCTTAGCAATGGGGCAAATAGGGTTTGGATACGCTAGTCCTCAGCAAAAGGAAGAAGCTGAAGGATGAAAAGGAAAACATCGATGGGCTGGCTGCGGCTGGCGATGGAGGCGAAATTGCAGACGTCGCTGAAGTACACCGTAACGCTCTCATAGAACTCCGGAGGTACCGTCTTGCCCGCCTTCAGCTCTGACGCCACTTGTCTGCAACCATTCACCCTCCTACATCTATACCTTCTCTTAGCAATGGGGCAAATAGGGTTTGGATACGCTAGTCCTCAGCAAAAGGAAGAAGCTGAAGGATGAAAAGGAAAACATCGATGGGCTGGCTGCGGCTGGCGATGGAGGCGAAATTGCAGACGTCGCTGAAGTACACCGTAACGCTCTCATAGAACTCCGGAGGTACCGTCTTGCCCGCCTTCAGCTCTGACGCCACTTGTCTGCAACCATTCACCCTCCTACATCTATACCTCTCTAGCAATGGGGCAAATAGGGTTTGGATACGCTAGTCCTCAGCAAAAGGAAGAAGCTGAAGGATGAAAGGAAAACATCAATGGGCTGGCTGCGGCTGGCGATGGAGGCGAAATTGCAGACGTCGCTGAAGTACACCGTAACGCTCTCATAGAACTCCGGAGGTACCGTCTTGCCCGCCTTCAGCTCTGACGCCACTTGTCTGCAACCATTCACCCTCCTACATCTATACCTTCTCTTAGCAATGGGGCAAATAGGGTTTGGATACGCTAGTCCTCAGCAAAAGGAAGAAGCTGAAGGATGAAAGGAAAACATCGATGGGCTGGCTGCGGCTGGCGATGGAGGCGAAATTGCAGACGTCGCTGAAGTACACCGTAACGCTCTCATAGAACTCCGGAGGTACCGTCTTGCCCGCCTTCAGCTCTGACGCCACTTGTCTGCAACCATTCACCCTCCTACATCTATACCTTCTCTTAGCAATGGGGCAAATAGGGTTTGGATACGCTAGTCCTCAGCAAAAGGAAGAAGCTGAAGGATGAAAGGAAAACATCGATGGGCTGGCTGCGGCTGGCGATGGAGGCGAAATTGCAGACGTCGCTGAAGTACACCGTAACGCTCTCATAGAACTCCGGAGGTACCGTCTTGCCCGCCTTCAGCTCTGACGCCACTTGTCTGCAACCATTCACCCTCCTACATCTATACCTTCTCTTAGCAATGGGGCAAATAGGGTTTGGATACGCTAGTCCTCAGCAAAAGGAAGAAGCTGAAGGATGAAAGGAAAACATCGATGGGCTGGCTGCGGCTGGCGATGGAGGCGAAATTGCAGACGTCGCTGAAGTACACCGTAACGCTCTCATAGAACTCCGGAGGTACCGTCTTGCCCGCCTTCAGCTCTGACGCCACTTGTCTGCAACCATTCACCCTCCTACATCTATACCTTCTCTTAGCAATGGGGCAAATAGGGTTTGGATACGCTAGTCCTCAGCAAAAGGAAGAAGCTGAAGGATGAAAGGAAAACATCGATGGGCTGGCTGCGGCTGGCGATGGAGGCGAAATTGCAGACGTCGCTGAAGTACACCGTAACGCTCTCATAGAACTCCGGAGGTACCGTCTTGCCCGCCTTCAGCTCTGACGCCACTTGTCTGCAACCATTCACCCTCCTACATCTATACCTTCTCTTAGCAATGGGGCAAATAGGGTTTGGATACGCTAGTCCTCAGCAAAAGGAAGAAGCTGAAGGATGAAAGGAAAACATCGATGGGCTGGCTGCGGCTGGCGATGGAGGCGAAATTGCAGACGTCGCTGAAGTACACCGTAACGCTCTCATAGAACTCCGGAGGTACCGTCTTGCCCGCCTTCAGCTCTGACGCCACTTGTCTGCAACCATTCACGCTCCTACATCTATACCTTCTCTTAGCAATGGGGCAAATAGGGTTTTGATACGCTAGTCCTCAGCAAAAGCCAGCCTAGTGGGTTTGGAGGGAATGATGCAAACGGTGGAAGCATGCGAGCGAGGAGTTCGTCGGCTCGCTTGCGCTCCTCCTGCATCTGCAGTGTGCGGTCTTGGATCATCTTCTCCAGGTCCTGTGTGTAGGCCTCGATCATGCCCATTGCATGCTCTCAACCGGACTCACTGCCTCCAAGTTAGGAGAAGCTAGGGAGGGGTGAGACCAGTAAGATTGGCGCGAGCGGCCTTGAGTTTCATGACGGAGCGTCGGATGTTGTTGAGGGTGGGACGATCGGAAGGGTCGGTGGCCCAGCAGTCGCGAAGGACGGGGATGAGCTGGTCCGACTCCAGGTTCTCCTTGCTGCGTTCCGGTGGTGGCGGGCGATAGTGACTCATACGCCCGCTCATCAGCTTCTCTATCACCTCTGGAAAATCCCCAACCGCTTCGGACTGGCTGAGAAATGCGTGGAAGAGAATGCCCCGTTCAGAATGGAGTTCATAGTCATAGAGGGTCTGGCGCGTCAATATCTGGTACATGATCTGCAAGAGGATGTAGAAGTATGGTGGGTGATAGATTGATTAGTGTGAAGATGGCTGTAGACCATGCCGAGGGAGTAGATGTCGCCGGTTACGGTGGGCGCTTTGTCGAGGCCTCGAATGATGGTGCCCATGCCCAGTAGTTCGGGAGCAATGTGCAGCAGCTCTGCCAATCACCTCATAAAGCAGTAGACAAAAGGAGAAAGCCAAGTCCACTTTCAGCACTGCAGGGCTTCATGCGGATTTCATCCTTGAGACGTAGGGAGCGAAAGAGGTGGTGCAGGCCGAAATCCGTCAGCTTTATTGTCCACCTGTGTGAGCCAGGGCAGTTTAAGCTGGTCAGAAAGAAATGAGGCCAAACCGGCAGTCCACGAGGCAGTTGTCCGTCGTCAGCTGGCCATGGGCCAAAAGCGGGGAACGATGCAAGAATTCCAATCCCTGAACGACAGCCATGACTTGAGTGCGGGAAGGAGCTAAAGAAGCAAGGCAACGAGGACAATGTCGCGAATCATGGATGCCCTGAAGGTGTCGTCGAGGACGATGACGGTGTTGTGGATGATGTCGAAGAGGGAGCCTTTGCGGCAGTGCTCCCAGATGGCGAATAGACGGGTGCTGTCGGCCACGCAGAAGCCGAGGAACTGGGCCAGGTTGTCGTGGCGTAGCTCGGTGAGCATCTTGAGGTTGAGGAGGTCGTCCCGGCTGAAGTTGAGGAAGCCGCGTAGCTGGAACTGCTGCACCGCCACCGTCTCACGCCCCAGCATCGCCTGGCCCGCATAGCCTAGCTTCATCTCCTCCTCTTTGCCTTACAAACTAGTTCTCTTCCGACTCCGCATTCTTTGCACCACTCTACCTACCCTCTGCCTCATACATGACGTTGGAACTGGTGTTGGATTTGTTCGATTTCCCGGAGACAGAGCCCATCAGGTTCTGCGACTGCTGTAACATTTAGGCCCATTCACATCTTGTGCATGTTATGAATGGCTCCTGAGCTAACTGTCGGAGATTTGGCTTCAAAGCTGAGGTCGCTTATAGATCTGCAGCAAAACTAAGGGGCTTGACGAGAAACATTAGGGTGGAGAAATTACATCTCCCAGTTGCGATTGAGGATGCTGTTCTCGAACTTTCGCTTTCTGGACACAGAGATGGTCTTTGAGGATGATGGATGATGATTGAGGTAAGAGGGAACCGGAACTGGAAGAAGCCTAGTCCGCCAACGGTGAGCAGGATGAAAAGAGTGACCAGGAGCGTGCCCAGAGCGGCTGCAATCGGATGGATACAAGCTTATATGCTGGTTGAAGACTGGGAAAGGGGGGGGGTGAGACTGGAGTAGTCGATGGGGCATTCGTCGCCGGAGAATCCGCAGAGGGGGCGGGGCGGCGGCGGTTTCCCATCCCCCGTGGCCCAAGGAAAGGCCCGCTCCACCACCACCTTCTGCAACCCAGTCCTCCCACCTCCCCGCTGCCTCCTTCCAGCCTAGGCCCTTGCTGGCTCCTTTTTAAGGCTCAGCTCAAGGCTCAGCCTCTGAGAGTAGAGGCTGTATGTTTGTTGACTGGGACAGCCCATCGGTAGGGCTCCTAGTGCTGGGGTTAAAATACCCGTGCGCCAGAGATGAAGTTGGCGCTCATTCCGTGCTGCCCGCCCTTTCGATTCACCCAAGCATGCCCTCATTAGTAGTTGAGGACTACAGCTGAGGCCTGTCTGGCCTGGCCTGGCCCCTCCCCTCCAGAGTACCGCCCGACCAGACTTCCGCCTCCAAGTATGGGGAAAAGGGAGCCTACACGCTGTGCCTTGATGTAGGAGTCCTGGCGTTCCAGGAACAGCTGCAGCCTGCACTGTCCCTCACCATCGCCCTTCACTCACATCACAACACTTCTTTCACCTTACACACAACTCTGTCCCCCTCTATAGCCTATCATTTTATCTGAATCCCATGAAAGCTTCCTTTTAGATTTAAATTATTCCACACCCGTCCTAAAACAGGCGCTCAAAATCAACGTATTTGACTGTTGTTGGTAGTAAACATCAGATGCAACTATGCCCTCGCTCAAAAAATAGCTGAACAAATTGAAAAATGCAAAAACCGCAAATAGCTGAAATTGTACAGCAAGCTTTACGGCTGACTTGATAGGTGGGGTTATATCACATGCAGTACAATATACAAGTTAATATTGGCTTTTCCTTTTGCGCCTAATATTTCATCATCTTCCAAAGTCAATTAAGAGGGCCTGTCTGTAAAGGTCAAAAATGGCATGACCACCGGGTTTGGGGTTTTGTGCCAGGGTTGTAGCCCAGGAAATGGCATTTCCAGAAATGTCTTTCTTTTTGCCCAACTCGGCTTCATTCCCAAGAAATGGCCATTTCAAAAATTTTGCCCAAAATTTTTGAAAAATTGGACTATTTTCAGTTTTTGACCCTTTACTCGGTCCCATGATGGAAATTCAGAAATCTAAAGACATCCTCGGAAAGCTAACATCTCGGTCCACAATATCTATCAATAGTCCAAGCCCTTTTGAGCAAGCCATTGACCTCATTTTGCCCCACAAACGGAAAAATGGCAGTTTTGAGATATGGTCCAAAAATCGGTTTTTTGCCATTTTCTACCCAAAGTTGTTAAACGATCGACCTTTGCGACAGCGGAAATCGAAAATTCATGTAATTTTACCCCTAGAAATGGGTCCAGCTCTGTGGAAACACCATTCCCAATTTGGCCCCAAGGGGTCAAAAATGGAGCTTCAAAGATATGCCCTATGTTATAACATAGGGCAAATCAACTAATGTAAAATTTTCATGCTAAAAAACTTCCTGCTCTTCAGGAAGACAGTACTGCTCAATTTCCTTTTGTGAGCTAATCATCCTAAGCCTTAGGCAGGTATTTAACCAAAAAATTGATGGGTTTTAGTTTATATAGATGAAAAATTGTCTGAAATGTA
>JASANA010004126.1:0-34432 GCA_030248095.1 Ptycholaimellus sp. GST1_10
TTGTATGTGGTTGTACTTCGTTCAGGTACGTATTTTGAATCAGAGAGAAATTGTGGAGCTCCAAAATATTGAGAGGCTCTGAATTTTGTATTTTTTCACATCTGTTGCAGAAACACTCGTATGCCTCCAATTTATGAGCATTTTGGAAAAAGAAAAAATTTAGTAGTAATAGTGCTGTCAAGAAATGTCCTACTACTTCTGACTCTGGAAAGATGCAAAAAATGAGAGGCATGGGGTTGCAGGGCTATGTGACGAACATCCTGGAGGAGAACGTGGTGCAGCCGCTGTTGGTGTCCACCAGTGCCATTCGCCTGGCCACCGAGACCGTTCGCTCCATCCTCAAAATCAACGATGTTCTCCGGGCCATGCGCGATGTCTGATTCCGTATCTGCTTTCCTTCCATCACCCCCATTCTTTCCCCCAGCAGTCCGCAAGTGTGCCAAGTGGCTATTGGCCGTCTTTGGAAGGAAATGAGGCGTGATGCAGCACTGAACTAGGTTGGATCTTTTACCCCTGTTATCCCGATGCTTTCGCTTATCTACTTTGCCGTTTGCTTATTTCATCGTCTACTTTGCTTTTCAGAGTCACAAAGACTTCGAAACAGGAATTGTAGGAGCAACTCGATGAAACCTTTAAAAAAAGATAGATAAAGAATAGCTTTTATAGAATTATCATATTTTATAGCTTTACTATCATTGAAGCCATAATTTAGGACTGTATTAATTAAACCAAGTTTAGCGGTGAAGAAAACACCAAAAACGTTCTGAAATGAAATTAAAAAGACTTTCCACTCAGCAGCTGCCCAGCCTACGGCGTTCTATCAGGACTCCGTTGCCAGGACACGCTTCTTCAATCTCAGAAACTCGAAGGCCCACATGATTTGATCCCAACAGCCAGGCAATACGATGCACACGCCGATAAACTCCAGCAGGGCTCGCCTGAGCTTCCTCCAAGGCCTTGAAAGCAGGGCGCATATACCGCCTAGTTGCTGGTCTCCTGGCCGCATTCTTCAACCTTCACCTCTGCCGCGTGCTCCGCCGGCGGAAGGAGGCGGGCTGCAAAAGCCTGCGTCTCCTGGCTGCCCTGGCTTTCTCCGACGTCCTTCTGGCCGCTGCCCTGGCCATCTCGTCCTTGCCTCTCCCTTCAATGACGATGAATGGAATTCATCAATCTATGATTTCAAAAATTGATGAATTCCAAGATTGATGAATTCCATTATTCACCAATCTTTGAATTCAAAGATTGATGAATTCAAAGATTGACGAATTCCATTTTATCAATCTTGATTTCAAAGATTGATGAATTCAAAGATTAACCAAGTGATTTCATCAATCTTGAATTCAAAGATTGATGAATTCAAAGAGTAGACAATCAATCTTTGAATTCAAAGATTCAACGAATTCCATCCACCAATCTTTGAATTCAAAGATTGATGAATTCAAGGTTTGGTGAATTGGACCAGGTACTGTTACCAGCTGGTCTGGCTGTGGGCGGGAGTGGGGGAGCAGAGCGCGTGGGCCTGTCTGCTGCTCCACTCCCTGCCCAGCCAGGCCTGCATGGCCAGCTCTGCCTGCCTCCTCTTCGCGGTGGCCGTGGATCGCCTCCTCTTCACCCGCTTCCCCATGCGCCACCTGGAGTGGGCCATCAGAGTTTGGCATCAGGCCCCAATCGGACTGCTCCATTTGCTCAGATACGACGACGGCAGCTACGTAGGCCGCTGGAGCACTGGGGCTCTGCTGCTCGGCCTGCTGACTGGCCTAGGCGGATTGGCTTTTCGAAGAAAGAGCCTTCTGGGGCCGTTCTGCGAAATGACGCTCATCTATTACCTTGAGCGAAAAGCCTTCTATCACCCCCCCCCTTCCGTCCCCTCCCCACCCTTGACACCACGAGAGATGGGAGGCGGCCCTTGAGAGTTTCCTCAACCGCTCCGTGCTCCTGCTGCACCTGAGCCTGGTGCTGGGCATCCTACTCTGCAGTGTCCTCACACTTCGGTTGGGCCAGCCCTTCTCTCTGGGCCTTTATTGGCTGAGCACCTGAATTCTAAGAGGCCGATGCTAATATCACCTATCCCAGGGGGCAGGACCGCGGTGATAGGATAGCGGTCCTGTCTCCTGGGATAGGTGATATTAGCATCGCCCTCTGCTGGCTGATTGAGGAGCAATGCGGTGATGGGCGGCAGCAGCCAGCAGCCCTCTCACTCCCACGCAGGGCTGCAGCGAAGGCGCTTCACCCACAGTGCCAGCGCATCCTCCTGCTGCTCTACGTGAGCCGAGTTGGGGGGCAGAGGGATGGGGATGGGCTGAGGGAAGGATGAGGGAGGCTGGGGGCTGCAGTTGGGTGGTGATGACGATCGGCCTGCAGCTTTGGTGGCAGTGTTGGCGGGCCAGTGGACGCCGTGGAGTCTGGCCGCCATCCGCTTCCTGAACAGCATCGGCATTCTGGCCGACGTCAGTCTCCAACTTTGCCGTCGTCTATGCCCGGAATCCGGAGATACGGTGCCCTGAGCCGTGGCTTTGGCTGTGGCATTGGAGGAGTGTTTGAAGGGCGAAGCTGAGAATATCGATTTCCCAGCCTCCGTGGAGGTATTTTGGGACTCCAGTAATTGGATCCGGACTTTGGACCTCCTACGGATAGTCCCTCGATCATTCATTGCCTAAAGACCCGTCATTGTGTGACACTGGATTTTGCATCAGTAGAAATGGTGAAAGCAGGAGTGGGATGGCTTCAGCCGATGCTTAACTTGAGCAGAAGATGCAAACGCTCCCTCCAGAATTTCGCCGCAGAGTTTCAAAATTAGCACTTTTTGGAGAGCACTCAGCGTCACTAAACTAACTCTATCTAAGCCTAAGCCGAAACCTAAGCCTAAGCACACGCCTTTTGGAAAAGAAGGTCCTTTTTGGAAGTCTGCGGCAAAATCTTGAGCCCCAAGCCCTTC
Organism: Ptycholaimellus sp. GST1_10; assembly: GCA_030248095.1. Taxonomy (NCBI): domain Eukaryota; kingdom Metazoa; phylum Nematoda; class Chromadorea; order Chromadorida; family Chromadoridae; genus Ptycholaimellus; species Ptycholaimellus sp. GST1_10. Next base: position 2,936 of record JASANA010004126.1, read on the forward strand.
TCCTTGTAACAAGAAACTAACGCTATCGAATTTGGCATTCACCGTTATTCTTTCAGTTTTTTACAGTTGTGCGGCAAATTAATTTTTTTTATCTTGTGCTAATTTTGAGTTCCAATCATTTTCAAATCGTTTGTTCATTTTTAGAACGCGGCCTGAAATAGATTAAAAATTAAAAATATGGCCAGTCTAAACGTTTGCATGTGCATACCGTAGCTGTGGCAGAGTGATGTGTAGGTAGCCGAGACAGCCTGGGCCATGCTGAACCTCGTGCTCCCTCATCCCACTTCCCCTGCGGCTCAGAACCAATTCATTCCATCCCTAATTTCCGATTCGCTTTCCCTCCATCTTCTCCTCTTGCCTTGCTAGGCTCACCTTTATCCATCACCTAGGCTTCAGCGAAACAGCAATAGCTGTGGCGAGCAAAGCTGAGCGTTATTGAGAAAGGCATGAGTCAGCCGGGGTTTTTTTGTGCGCGCAACCTCTGGGGAGTTCCCTGGCTCTGACTCCCCATTTCACCCCCTTGCGTTTGCAGCAGCAAGACCAGAAAGATGCTGATTGAATTTTTCACCCTCGGCGAGCCTGCCACCCCTTTGGCAGCGTGGACATGCCACTGCGAAGGCGCCTCTCTAAACAATCCCAGCAACATCACCTCCTTCCAGGTTTGGTCAGCTTTTTTCTTACATCTCAGGAGAGGAGAGTTCTCAGATGGGCTTTGGACACCTCTGTGCAGTTGGGGCCGAGGCTAAAGGGGCAATGAAGAACTGGATGTTAAAGCTGTTGCAGAACTGGCTCAACCTGGACCTCAGCTTTGCGCTGGAGGAGAGCAATCCGGAAGCTCTACGCAAGTGGTACCTGGACGAGGACGGAGATCGAGTCCTCCTGGACAATCAGGATGCCTTCATTCACGCTCTACAGGTTCCATGCTTCACACAATCCATCTGTCCACTGAAAGGAGATGGGCTCAGATGGGCTCCGTCCAAGGCCGACTGGCCATCTATGTGGAGGGACGAGCAAAGCAGCAGGCAGTGAACGAGCCGCCCAAGGAGCCTCCCGTCTGGCTACAGGACTGCATGGTTCAGGTTGGGCTAGGATCCACCAAGAGGAGAGGAGTACGAGTATATTTCAATCCTAGGGCGCGACAGCGCCCTAGTTATGAATGGGTGATCGAGTTTTTGCATGGTTGCGTGTCACCGAATTGATTGAAAGATTGGTAGGTTGAACCCTAGGACATATATATATCAATCGAAAGCTCACAGTCTGCTCCAGATGGCAAAATTCTTGAAATTTTGATTTAGGCCTCTGAATTTTAATAAATAACTAAAATATTAACTGAAATATATAAAAAAGGGAAACTGCGCAGATTTTTATAAACTGATGCTCAGGTTAGCTTCAATGCGAAAGGGATGAATGGGTGAAAGTTTATAAATTGATGCTCAGGTATTCGTTCATAGGGTATTATTGGCCAGCTCAATCATAAGGTGCCTGTAAATCATCATTTTCTTGGAGCCTTGTTCATGTGCGAACTCTTAGCCTTGTTCATGTGGGAAAATTAAAAAATGCCTTCCACATGAACAAGATATAGACAAGACTAAAATGCTACAGCATGAGAATCTTATGAATTTGCGATCATCAAAAAGAAATAGACAAGGTGTAACACAATCATAATTTATTTTTATGTGAATTGTGATAAATTTTAACATGTCTATTTGATTGGCTGGTCCATTTTAAAGCTCCACTGCTCATTCATAAGCAGTCGGCAAATTTGGCACAAAGAGCACAAAATTTTTAGAAAAATTAATAAAAAAGTAAATAACGAATAAAAAAGTAAAAATGCAATAAAATGCCATAAATATACATCGAAAAAAAATTGTTGAATTTTGTAAATATAATAAAACTAAAAGTTATGTTTTAGGTGTAGAAAATGAACAATATTTAAATCAAATTGAAACAAGCAAAGGTAAAATTCAGGTTTGCAAGCATTTGAAATATGATTGATTTTTTTATTATGGACATTTATTTCTTCTTTTTGAGAGTCAATGTTCAAAAATTAATCCAAAATTTTATTTAAAAATTAAACTTTGAAAATTATTCAAAAATTAAGCGAATATTGAAGATAAACGCGAATTGAAGATAAACCTAGTGCCACGGCCGTCTGGCCACTCTCCTATGCCCATTGCATCAGTGTTGGGTGTAAAAGACCGCTGGGAACAGTTCTACTGAGGAAAGGGTTTCTGCCATAAATTGCCGCCTGCTTATGAATGAGCAGTGGAGTTTTAAGATGGACCAAGCCAATCAAATAGACATGTTAAAATTTATCACAATTCACATAAAAATAAATTATGATTGTGTTACACCTTGTCTATTTCTTTTTGATGATCGCAAATTCATAAGATTCTCATGCTGTAGCATTTTAGTCTTGTTTTGTAATCATTCAAGAATTTGTAATGATTTTGATTTGTAATGTAATGATTTTGTACGGATTTTATTTTGTACCAGTAACGATAAAATAATAATTACAAAATCATTACATTACAATCAAAATCATTACAATTTTGTAATGATTACAAAATTGAAATCACCAGGGAGGAGGACAGAGATTGGCAGGCTGCAGATGGAAGGAGGAGCTCGCCGGGAGGCTCTCGCCAGTATTGGGGAGCAGCCTAAGCCGGCTTTTGATCTTCTAGCCAGAAGATTCGCTCCGGTTGTTTTTGACCTCCTCACTTTGGCCTGGCAACTGATTGGGGGAGCAATGGGATGGGCAGGCGAGGTGAAAATGGGCTCCTGCTCTCGCGGCAAGGGGCGAGCAGAGGCCGGCAAGGATTCCAAAGACAATGCCAAGGTAAACCATTTCCCATCTTTCCACCTCTGCTTATTTGGCCTTCCTCACCAAAAACATTTTTCATAATCCCTTGCTTTTGGCACCCCTAAGCCGCTGATGTCTATTGCAGAATGAAGCAGTGGAGGCCAAACGTCAGCGTCGCGAAGTTCGCAAATCCAGCCGCAAAGACAGCGTCGACAAAACTCGGTTCTCCAACCCCTCTCCCTCTTCTTGTTTTTATTAAAACTAGACACTTTTTAAGACTTTTGGTAGGAAATGAGCGCTCAGCGGTCAAAACCCATTGTTTTTCAGCAAATTTTTAAAAGTTTGAAATTGATGAATTCTTTTGATCGGCAGTAACTCTCGAAACTCTCCTTCTCCAAACCCCCTCCCTCCTCTCCTAAAAACCCAACCCTTTCTTCCAGCAGTGCCTGCGGCCATCGCAGCTGTCTGGCCTGGCACTTCCCACTGCCTGGACGCCACCTGCACCCTCCCCTGTCGCAGCATCAAGTCCCACCGGTACCCCCTCCCCTTCTCCCTCCCCCTCAAAATATCTCTCCCACCTTCAGACTAGCGGGGCTGGAGCACGCAGTGGTGGCGGTGCCGCGCTCCGCCTGGGCCTCCGCTCCCAACCTCTCCGCCCACCTCCCGCAGGCCAAGGAGGAGCGGATGAGTCTGGCCGCCGTGGAGTTGGAGACGCGGGCGCTGGTGGAGCTGGAGGACTGCCAGGCCCGCTCCGCCCGCCTGCAGACAGAGGCGGACGCTTTCCAGCTCAGTCCTGGTTCGGGCGTTTTTTGGACGGAGGAAGGGTGGTTGGGGAGAGAAGGGGGGTGATTTGGAGGAGAAGGGCTACCCGAGATGACGGTGCTGGAGGAGGGGGAGCTGCAGCTGATCGACAGAGTCAACCTGGCCACACTGGCCTACTCCAAGCGCTGGACTGTTCAGAACACCGGTCAGGCTTCATCCTCTCCTTTCCCTTTGCTCCTCCTAGCCATCCCCTTCCTCTAGGCTCGGAGACCTGGGGCCCCGGAGGAGGTGGAGCTGGTGCTCCATCTGGCCAAGGGCGGGGTGACGAACCTCAGTCTGGACGGGTGCCGCACGTGGCGCCGGGCAAGGTCGGCGACCTCGTCCTATGGCTCTATGCACCGGCTGAGGTACTACTCCCTTCAATCCAATCCCCTCCCCCAGCCATCCTCAGAGACCCTGAGCCTGTAGGCAACGCAAGAGCGGCTGGGCATCTGGGAGCTGCGTCTGCGCTCCACCGGGGCCCGCCTGGGGCCTCAGCTCACTGTTTGCTGGCCTGAGGACGAGCAGAAGGCCCAGGACCCGCCCATCCATACGGCAGGATAAGAGGCTGTCATCCCTACGCCAGAGGAGGGGGACAGTGCCGGCGATGACTTCAGGTGAGGCTGGGGGCAGGAAGGAATGAGAAATCAGGTGAAGAGGTTAGGGGCGTTGCAGTCTGTTGGACGAATCGCGACGACACAACGAGAGTCAGGCGGGCGACTTCGAGCTGGTGTCCGCGGCGTCGGAGGAGCCGGCCGGAGCGGCCGGTCTCCAGAGGCGGCCTCGGACATTCAGATCCTCTCCCCGCCGCCGGTCGAGGAGATCAAAGAGCCTCAGGTGCGTCCTTTGCTCAGGAATCTGTGTCCATCCCAAAGCAGCCTCTTGCTCAGGTGGAGGAGACAGGGCAGGAGGAAGCAGAAGAAGGCCTGCAGGAAGCGAATCAGCCCATCCTCGCTTCCGGGCACCAGCACTCCACAGGTCCGCTCATACAGGACCGGGCGCTAAAACACAGCCATCTTTTTTCTCAACCATAACTCCAAGTTTACATACTAAATGTTCTGGAAAAGATGGCTGTTCTTTAATACCCGGCCTCTATTTGCTTCTCCTGTCTCGAAAGGGAGAGGCAGAGCAGAGATTGCAGGTGACAGAGACCCCGCCGGTTTCGGCGCGCGGGAGTCAGGTCAGTGGAGGAGCCTCAGAAACAGAGTCGAGAGACCAAGACAGCAGAGACTGACAGAGGCCAAGGAGGAGGAGACGGAGCTGAAGCTGCCCCCAGGGACAGCCAGCAGTTCAGCCAGCCTGCTCCACCCACCACCGACCCTCCACACTCCACCAGGCAGCCTTCCCATGCTTCTCTTCCTAGGGCAGGAGCGAATCTAAAAGAGCCATTTCCAGCAAGGAAGCTCTGGCAGCCGTGGGCGGGGTCTTGCGCACAGCTGTGGACGCGGCGGGCGGCATGGCAGCCGGCGTCCTTCGGCTCCACCGCGGACGCCCTAAGGCAGGCTGATCGACCCGCCGACAGTCACTGGTACACTCCTCTTCCTCTCCACTAACCCTCTCCCTAGTCATAGACTGCATCCCTAGTCCCTAGTCTGGACTGCATCCCAAATGAGTATACCCTCCCTAGCAGCTCCCAGCTCTCTAGCAGAGCATTTGATTGGCACCTCCATCCAGCAAGCACCCATTTGATAGAGATGTTGATGGGTGATGTTTTCAGGCGGCCACCGGCTGGGTGTGCGGGGCTGGACCTGGGATCCGCCACTGGCCTGGGCTCCCAGCATCAGCAGCAGCAGCGACGACGACGGCATTCGGGTGACGCCCGTCATGGAGCCCATGAGCGAGCTCGCTGCCACTGGGGCTTGACCTAGGCCAGCATTTCATTCACGATTGGATCCAGGATATCTGAGAAGACTGGAGCCGAAGTTGAGAGCAGAATGCTGCAGTTTGGTTTAAATAGGGGTATTCTCTGAAGGAGATGGAGAAATCTAACTGAGAAAACTGGGGTCCAAATTTGAGAATTTGCAGTTTGGTTTAGAAAATCTTTACTCAGAAGGTCAAAAGTGTTAAAACATATATTTTATAATTTTTTTCAAAACTAGGCACAATTCTAAGACTTTAAAAATCGGGGTATTTGAAGGATGTGGAGAAGAACCTGGCGCTGCTGCGCATTCACGGGAACAATCTGGACAACGTCGTCGAGTCTCTTCTCCAACAATAATCCCTCGAATTCTTTAAGACCTGTTTTTTTCCAATTTTTTTTTCCTTTGGTATGTAATAAATATCCCCGTGACGCTGTATTTGATTCCATGTCAACTTCGGGTTGCATTCTGCTTGCATTGCAAGCTTTGTGTTTTTCCTGTCCCTTGTTGTTTCTGGTCCAACGAGGCGAAGAGTTGTCGACTAATCTGCGTTTGTGCACATATTTTATCTAGTTTTGCCTTCCTGTATTATCTTGCATCGCATCAGCTATAGCTATTCTTCGGCTAAAAAAGGCGGACAGTGTCAACAAAGATCAAAGCAAGCAAATTTCTATACATCTAAAATTGTACATCGAAAATTCAAGCTCAAACGTAACTGCAACTGTAAAGGCAATAATCACTAAAACAATAATATAAGGAAGATTATCTAAATGCACACAGCAAAATTTGTTGATTAACTGAAAAGAATGGGTTGTATGCTCTTTACGCTTCAAAAGTAAAATTAACTGTTCGAGCTGTCGAACTGAAAATTTGCTTACTTTATTTCTGAGGACTGTCAAAAAATGGTTTCAAAATCGCCCAACATCTAAATTTCTCAAAATATTATTTATTTATTTAGCTTTTATGAAATATCTTCCAATTTTAGTAATAATTTTGAAATAAGCATAGGCAACGCATGGATTTTGTGATTTTGAGAATCGTCTTAGCTTCAAATGGAATGAAGTTTGAATGCAATAGCCATCATGCCGCAAAGTAAAACCCCCAGCTTTGATCATTTCCGACGTCTGCGAATCGCGGCCCCTTTTAGCTTCACTCGTTTAGCATAACCCTTTGATGCTTCCTCCACCCATTTATAGCCAGCTGTTGCCCCATTTCTCCTCACTCTCTTCTTGAAGATGCAACATCTGATTTTAGTAGCCGTTGGCCTGCTCTTGCTGGGCTCCAGAGCCATCGCTGGCTCAATCTATGACTGCCAGAGGATGTACAGGGCGTCCAGCTATGGCAGGGCAGCCGATCAAAGCTAGTCTCTTCCAGTGTTCTCCTGATTTTGCCGGTATTTTTGGTGCGGGTATTCTATCGCCACTTTTGTTAACGGCTCTCAGCCCCACCTACTTTCAACTACACCTAAACCTAATCCAAATCGTTTTAAATGGGCCAACTTGGAAAATGCCGGCAAGAGCCTATCCAGTTTCAGTATGACAGTGCCCGAACCTGAGGATCTGTCTAGGAAATGCTGTCCTACTGGCCAAATGTCTGGCACAGGCTCGCTACAGAGGCAGAGGAGGCAGGCGAGGAATACCAGAAGAGTATGCTGGCCTCACGCCCCAAAGAGCACCCTGACTTTCTTTGCTTCAATGCCATTTCAATGGTTTTCGTGCCTTGAATAATACACCCTGAATAATATCGGCAAATCATAACAGTTGCACAAGACAGAAGGTGTTGAATGCAGCTGTTTCTTTTCAATGATGTATCAAAATGTCTCAATCTGACCAGCATTGGCAATGAACTGTGACGCATTCTGAATGATTTGTGGGCAGAGCAGCGAGTGTGAGCTGATCAGAGTAGTTTGATGGGGAATACGATGCCAGGCATTGTTCAGAAGTCCGCGTGCGTTCCAGATACCCGCCGGCGAGTCCGGCTGCGTGTTGTACGCTGCATCCGTCGCCTTTGCCCAGATCTCCAGCGAACTCCCCGCCTTGGCTCCGTGTACATCTTTTCTCTGCTTTTATCCTTCTCTCTGAGCTCAGCAGCTCTAGAGTCTGAACAGCTTTCGCCTGAGGATAGAGGGCAAGGGTCTGAGACGGCCGCTGGTGCTGTCTGTGGCCGAGCTGAAGCGTCGCTTCCCGAAACACAGCGTTTGTCAGCCAATCCCTCATATCTATTTTACAAGTCAAAAAAAGAAGCTGCAGGTAACGGCAGCAGTGCAGTGCGCCGGAAACAGACGGCGCGGTTTGGCAGCTGTGCGGGAAGTGAAAGGTGGGAAGGAGGAAATAATTATTTTATGCCATCAGCTAAAAAAGTTATCAGGCCTCAGCTGGGAGTCCACGGCGATCGGGAATGCAGAGTGGAGCGGTGTTCGCCTCAAGGACGTCCTGGACTACGCTGGAGTGAAGGCGGAAAGTGCGGAACACCTCTGGTGTCGCGGCGCTGACAAGGACCCTCTCCAGGCTACACCTCTTGCCAACCCTAGAGGAGACTGTCTTGACCAGCCAGTGCTGCAGGGCAACCACTACGAGACTTCCATCCCACTTCGGAAGGCCCTGGCTCCGGAGACCCTGCTGGCCTTCGAGATGAACGGGGAGCCATTGCCGCTGGACCACGGGGCGCCTTTAAGGCTTATTGTCCCCGGTAGCCCCTTCAGCCTCCTTCTTTCCTCCTCCTCCACTCTCCCATCGTCAGGCGTGGTGGGCGCACGGCAGGTGAAGTGGCTGGAGGCGCTGACCGTCTCGGACCAGGAGAGCTCCAGTCATTGGCAGGTTGGTCAACAGAGGCTAGAGGAGGGTGGAAGAAGAGGATGGGGAAGCTTCAGGCCAAGGACTACCGAATGATGGGCCCCTCCAAGGGCCCCGAGGCCGACCCTTCCTGCTCCCCCGCCATCCAGGAAGCCCCCGTTCAATCGGCCATCCTCCTCCCCCAGCCCGGCGCCAGTGTTCTGGCTGAATCCGGCGAGGTTGAGGCCAAATAAGGATGTGAATGGAAGAGAAGACAGAGAGGGTTTGAACGCAGGTGGAAGTAGCTGGCTACGCCTGGTCGGGCGGCGGGAAGGCGATCATCCGAGTGGAGCTAACAATGGACGGCGGCAAGAGCTGGCAAGAAGCAGAGCTGCAGCCGCCTCAGCAGCAGAGAGACTCAGCCTGGGCTTGGACTCTTTGGACCGCTACTCTGCCTCTTCCTAAGGCAAACGCTTTTCAAGCTCTGAGGGAGCTCTTGAGCTCAGAGAAGAGAAGGATGAAAGCAAGAATAGATGTACAGGGAGCCAAGGCGGGGAGTTCGCTGGAGATCTGGGCAAAGGCGACGGATGCAGCGTACAACACGCAGCCGGACTCGCCGGCGGGTATCTGGAACGCACGCGGACTTCTGAACAATGCCTGGCATCGTGTCCCCATCAAACTACTCTGATCAGCTCACACTCGCTGCTCTGCCCACAAATCATTCAGAATGCGTCACAGTTCATTGCCAATGCTGGTCAGATTGAGACATTTTGATACATCATTGAAAAGAAACAGCTGCATTCAACACCTTCTGTCTTGTGCAACTGTTATGATTTGCCGATATTATTCAGGGTGTATTATTCAAGGCACGAAAACCATTGAAATGGCATTGAAGCAAAGAAAGTCAGGGTGCTCTTTGGGGCGTGAGGCCAGCATACTCTTCTGGTATTCCTCGCCTGCCTCCTCTGCCTCTGTAGCGAGCCTGTGCCAGACATTTGGCCAGTAGGACAGCATTTCCTAGACAGATCCTCAGGTTCGGGCACTGTCATACTGAAACTGGATAGGCTCTTGCCGGCATTTTCCAAGTTGGCCCATTTAAAACGATTTGGATTAGGTTTAGGTGTAGTTGAAAGTAGGTGGGGCTGAGAGCCGTTAACAAAAGTGGCGATAGAATACCCGCACCAAAAATACCGGCAAAATCAGGAGAACACTGGAAGAGACTAGCTTTGATCGGCTGCCCTGCCATAGCTGGACGCCCTGTACATCCTCTGGCAGTCATAGATTGAGCCAGCGATGGCTCTGGAGCCCAGCAAGAGCAGGCCAACGGCTACTAAAATCAGATGTTGCATCTTCAAGAAGAGAGTGAGGAGAAATGGGGCAACAGCTGGCTATAAATGGGTGGAGGAAGCATCAAAGGGTTATGCTAAACGAGTGAAGCTAAAAGGGGCCGCGATTCGCAGACGTCGGAAATGATCAAAGCTGGGGGTTTTACTTTGCGGCATGATGGCTATTGCAGTCAAACTTCATTCCATTTGAAGCTAAGACGATTCTCAAAATCACAAAATCCATGCGTTGCCTATGCTTATTTCAAAATTATTACTAAAATTGGAAGATATTTCATAAAAGCTAAATAAATAAATAATATTTGAGAAATTTAGATGTTGGGCGATTTTGAAACCATTTTTTGACAGTCCTCAGAAATAAAGTAAGCAAATTTTCAGTTCGACAGCTCGAACAGTTAATTTTACTTTTGAAGCGTAAAGAGCATACAACCCATTCTTTTCAGTTAATCAACAAATTTTGCTGTGTGCATTTAGATAATCTTCCTTATATTATTGTTTTAGTGATTATTGCCTTTACAGTTGCAGTTACGTTTGAGCTTGAATTTTAGATGTACAATTTTAGATGTATAGAAATTTGCTTGTCTTGATCTTTGTTGACACTGTCCGCCTTTTTTAGCCGAAGAATAGCTATAGCTGATGCGATGCAAGATAATACAGGAAGGCAGAACTACGATAAAAATGTGCACAAACGCAGATTAGTCGACAACTCTTCGCCTCGTTGGACCAGAAACAAGGGACAGGAAAAACCAAAGCTTGCCAATCCAAGCCAAATACAACCCGAAGTTGACGTGGAATCAAATACAGCGTCACGGGAATATTATTTACATACCAAAGGAAAAAAAATTGGACAAAAACAGGTCTTAAAGAATTCGAGGGATTATTGTTGGAGAAGAGACTCGACGACGTTGTCCAGATTGTTCCCGTGAATGCGCAGCAGCGCCAGGTTCTTCTCCACATCCTTCAAATACCCCGATTTTTAAAGTCTTAGAATTGTGCCTAGTTTTGAAAAAAATTATAAAATATATGTTTGACACTTTTGACCTTCTCGGTAAAGCTCTTCTAAACCAAACTGCAAATTCGCAAATTTGGACCCCAGTCTTCTCAGTTAGATTTCTCCATATCCTTCAAATACCCCTATTTAAACCAAACTGCAGCATTCTGCTCTCAACTTCGGCTCCAGTCTTCTCTAATATCTTCTGCCTATGGATCCAATCGTGAATGAAATGCTGGCCTACAGTAAAGCCCATGGCAGCCAGCTCGCTCATGGGCTCCATGACGGGCGTCACCCGAATGCCGTCGTCGTCGCTGCTGCTGCTGATGCTGGGAGCCCAGGCCGGTGGCGGATTCCAGGTCTGCGTTCCGCGCGGCACCCAGCCCGCCGGTGGCCGCCTGAAAACATCACCCATCAACATCTCTATCAAATGGGTGCTTGCTGGATGGAGGCTCCAATCAATGTTCTGCTAGAGAGCTGGGAGCTGCTAGGGAGGGTATACCATTTGGGATGCAGTCCAGATTAGGGACTAGGGATGCAGTCTATGACTAGGGAGAGGGTTAGTGGAGAGGAAGAGGAGTGTACCAGTGACTGTCGGCGGGTCGATGAGCCTGCCTTAGGGCGTCGGCGGTGGAGCGAAGGACGCCGGCTGCCATGCCGCCCGCCGCGTCCACAGCTGTGCGCAAGACCCCGCCCACGGCTGCCAGAGCTTCCTTGCTGGAAATGGCTCTTTTAGATTCGCTCCTGCCTAGGAAGAGAAGCATGGGAAGGCTGCCTGGTGGAGTGTGGAGGGTCGGTGGTGGGTGGAGCAGGCTGGCTGAACTGCTGGCTGTCCTGGGGCAGCTTCAGCTCCGTCTCCTCCTCCTTGGCCTCTGTCGTCTCTGCTGTCTTCGTCTCCGACTCTGTTTCTGAGGCTCCTCCACTGACCGACTCCGCGCGCGACACCGGCGGGGTCTCTGTCACCTGCAGTCCCTCTGCTTGCCTCTCCCTTTCGAGACAGGAGAAGCAAATACAGGGCCGGGTACTAAAGAACAGCCATCATTTTTAGAATATTTAGTATGTAAAGCTGGATTTATGGTTGAGTAAAAAAGATGGCTGTGTTTTAGCGCCCGGTCCTGTATGAGCGGACCTGTGGAGTGCTGGTGCCGGAAGCGAGGATGGGCTGGTCCGTTTCCTGCAGGCCTTCTTCTGCTTCCTCCTGCCCTGTCTCCTCCACCTGAGCAAGAGGCTGCTTTGGGATGGACACAATTCTGAGCAAAGGACGCACCTGAGGCTCTTCGATCTCCTCGACCGGCGGCGGGGAGAGGATCTGAATGTCCGAGGCCGCCTCGGAGACCGGCCGCTCGGCCGGCTCCTCCGACGCCGCGGACACCAGCTCGAAGTCGCCCGCCTCACTCTCGGTGTCTCGTCGCGATTCGTCCAACAGACTGCAACGCCCCTAACCTCTTCACCGATTTCTCATCCTTCCTGCCCCCAGCCTCACCTGAAGTCATCGCCGGCACTGTCCCCCTCCTCTGGCGTAGGGATGACAGCCTCTTCTGTCGTATGGATGGGCGGCTCCTGGGCCTTCTGCTCGTCCTCAGGCCAGCAAACAGTGAGCTGAGGCCCCAGGCGGGCCCCGGTGGAGCGCAGACGCAGCTCCCAGATGCCCAGCCGCTCTTGCGTTGCCTACAGGCTCAGGGTCTCTGAGGATGGCTGGGGGAGGGGATTGGATTGAAGGGAGTAGTACCTCAGCCGGTGCATAGAGCCATAGGACGAGGTCGCCGACCTTGCCGGGCGCCAGGTGCGGCACCCCGTCCAGACTGAGGTTCGTCACCCCGCCCTTGGCCAGATGGAGCACCAGCTCCACCTCCTCCGGGCCCCAGGTCTCCGAGCCTAGAGGAAGGGGATGGCTAGGAGGAGCAAAGGGAAAGGAGAGGATGAAGCCTGACCGGTGTTCTGAACAGTCCAGCGCTTGGAGTAGGCCAGTGTGGCCAGGTTGAGGCTGTGGATGAGCTGCAGCTCCCCCTCCTCCAGCACCGTCATCTCGTAGCGCTTCCTCCAAATCACCCCCTTCTCTCCCCAACCACCCTTCCTCCGTCCAAAAAACGCCCGAACGAGATGAGCTGGAAAGCGTCCGCCTCTGTCTGCAGGCGGGCGGAGCGGGCCTGGCAGTCCTCCAGACTCTCCACCAGCGCCCGCGTCTCCAACTCCACGGCGGCCAGACTCATCCGCTCCTCCTTGGCCTGCGGGAGGTGGGCGGAGAGGTTGGGAGCGGAGGCCCAGGCGGAGCGCGGCACCGCCACCACTGCGTGCTCCAGCCCCGCTAGTCTGAAGGTGGGAGAGATATTTTGAGGGGGAGGGAGAAGGGAGGGGGTACCGGTGGGATTTGATGCTGCGACAGGGGAGGGTGCAGGTGGCGTCGAGGCAGTGGAAGTGCCAGGCCAGACAGCTGCGATGGCCGCAGGCACTGCTGGAAGAAAGGGTTGGGTTTTTAGGAGAGGAGGGAGGGGGTTTGGAGAAGGAGAGTTTCGAGAGGTACTGCCGATCAAAAGAATTCATCAATTTCAAACTTTTAAAAATTTGCTGAAAAACAATGAATTTTGACCGCTGAGCGCTCATTTCCTACCAAAAGTCTTAAAAAGTGTCTAGTTTTAATAAAAACATGAAAAGAGGGAGAGGGGTTGGAGAACCGAGTTTTGTCGACGCTGTCTTTGCGGCTGGATTTGCGAACTTCGCGACGCTGACGTTTGGCCTCCACTGCTTCATTCTGCAATAGACATCAGCGGCTTAGGGGTGCCAAAAGCAAGGGATTATGAAAAATGTTTTTGGTGAGGAAGGCCAAATAAGCAGAGGTGGAAAATAAAAATGGTTTACCTTGGCATTGTCTTTGGAATCCTTGCCGGCCTCTGCTCGCCCCTTGCCGCGAGAGCAGGAGCCCATTTTCACCTCGCCTGCCCATCCCATTGCTCCCCCAATCAGTTGCCAGGCCAAAGTGAGGAGGTCAAAAGCAACCGGAGCGAATCTTCTTGGCTAGACGATCAAAAGCCGGCTTAGGCTGCTCCCCAACTGTGGCCAAGAGCTCCCGGCGAAGCTCCTCCTTCATCTGCAGCCAACCCTCTGTCCTCCTCCCGGTGATTTCAATTTTGTAATCATTACAAAATTGTAATGATTTTGATTGTAATGTAATGATTTTGTAATTATTATTTATCGTTACTGGGGTACAAAATAAAATCCGTACAAAATCATTACATTACAATCAAAATCATTACAATCTTGCAATGATTACAAAACAAGACTAAAATGCTACAGCATGAGAATCTTATGAATTTGCGATCATCAAAAAGAAATAGACAAGGTGTAACACAATCATAATTTATTTTTATGTGAATTGTGATAAATTTTAACATGTCTATTTGATTGGCTTGGTCCATCTTAAAACTCCACTGCTCATTCATAAGCAGGCGGCAATTTATGGCAGAAACCCTTTCCTCAGTAGAACTGTTCCCAGCGGTCTTTTACACCCAACACTGATGCAATGGGCATAGGAGAGTGGCCAGACGGCCGTGGCACTAGGTTTATCTTCAATTCGCGTTTATCTTCAATATTCGCTTAATTTTTGAATAATTTTCAAAGTTTAATTTTTAAATAAAATTTTGGATTAATTTTTGAACATTAACTCTCAAAAAGAAGAAATAAATGTCCATAATAAAAAATCGATCATATTTCAAATGCTTGCAAACCTGAATTTTACCTTTGCTTGTTTCAATTTGATTTAAATATTGTTCATTTTCTACACCTAAAACATAGCTTTTAGTTTTATTTTATTTACAAAATTCAACAATTTTTTTTCGATGTATATTTATGGCATTTTATTGCATTTTTACTTTTTTATTCGTTATTTACTTTTTTATTAATTTTTCTAAAAATTTTGTGCTCTTTGTGCCAAATTTGCCGACTGCTTATGAATGAGCAGTGGAGTTTTAAGATGGACCAAGCCAATCAAATAGACATGTTAAAATTTATCACAATTCACATAAAAATAAATTATGATTGTGTTACACCTTGTCTATTTCTTTTTGATGATCGCAAATTCATAAGATTCTCATGCTGTAGCATTTTAGTCTTGTCTATATCTTGTTCATGTGGAAGGCATTCTTTAATTTTCCCACATGAACAAGGCTAAGAGTTCGCACATGAACAAGGCTCCAAGAAAATGATGATTTACAGTGAGGCACCTTATGATTGAGCTGGCCAATAATACCGTATGAACGAATACCTGAGCATCAATTTATAAACTTTCACCCATTCATCCCTTTCGCATTGAAGCTAACCTGAGCATCAGTTTATAAAAATCTGCGCAGTTTCCCTTTTTTATATATTTCAGTTAATATTTTAGTTATTTATTAAAATTCAGAGGCCTAAATCAAAATTTCAAGAATTTTGCCATCTGGAGCAGACTGTGAGCTTTCGATTGATATATATATGTCCTAGGGTTCAACCTACCAATCTTTCAATCAATTCGGTGACACGCAACCATGCAAAAACTCGATCACCCATTCATAACTAGGGCGCTGTCGCGCCCTAGGATTGAAATATACTCGTACTCCTCTCCTCTTGGTGGATCCTAGCCCAACCTGAACCATGCAGTCCTGTAGCCAGACGGGAGGCTCCTTGGGCGGCTCGTTCACTGCCTGCTGCTTTGCTCGTCCCTCCACATAGATGGCCAGTCGGCCTTGGACGGAGCCCATCTGAGCCCATCTCCTTTCAGTGGACAGATGGATTGTGTGAAGCATGGAACCTGTAGAGCGTGAATGAAGGCATCCTGATTGTCCAGGAGGACTCGATCTCCGTCCTCGTCCAGGTACCACTTGCGTAGAGCTTCCGGATTGCTCTCCTCCAGCGCAAAGCTGAGGTCCAGGTTGAGCCAGTTCTGCAACAGCTTTAACATCCAGTTCTTCATTGCCCCTTTAGCCTCGGCAACAACTGCAGAGAGGTGTCCAAAGCCCATCTGAGAACTCTCCTCTCCTAGATGTAAGAAAAAAGCTGACCAAACCTGGAAGGAGGTGATGTTGCTGGGATTGTTTAGAGAGGCGCCTTCGAATGGCATGTCCACGCTGCGAATGGGGCGGGCAGGCTCGCCGAGGGTGAAAAATTCGATCAGCATCTTTCTGGTCTTGCTGCTGCAAACGCAAGGGGGTGAAATGGGGAGTCAGAGCCAGGGAACTCCCCCAGAGGTTGCGCGCACAAAAAAACCCCGGCTGACTCATGCCTTTTCTAGAACGCTCAGCTTTGCTCACAGCTATTGCTGTTTCGCTGAAGCCTAGGTGATGGATAAAGGTGAGCCTAGCAAGGCAAGAGGAGAAGATGGAGGGAAAGCGAATCGGAAATTAGGGATGGAATGAATTGGTTCTGAGCCGCAGGGGAAGTGGGATGAGGGAGCACGAGGTTCAGCATGGCCCAGGCTGTCTCGGCTACCTACACATCACTCTGCCACAGCTACGGTATGCACATGCAAACGTTTATGCTGGCCATATTTTTAATTTTTAATCTATTTCATGCTGTGTTCTAAAAATGAACAAACGATTTGAAAATGATTGGAACTCAAAATTAGCACAAGATAAAAAAAATTAATTTGCCGCACAACTGTAAAAAACTGAAAGAATAACGGTGAATGCCAAATTCGATAGCGTTAGTTTCTTGTTACAAGGAGAAGGGCTTGGGGCTCAAGATTTTGCCGCAAGCTTCCAAAAAGGACCTTCTTTTCCAAAAGGCGTGTGCTTAGGCTTAGGTTTCGGCTTAGGCTTAGATAGAGTTAGTTTAGTGACGCTGAGTGCTCTCCAAAAAGTGCTAATTTTGAAACTCTGCGGCGAAATTCTGAAGGGAGCATTTGCATCTTCTGCTCAAGTTAAGCATCGGCTGAAGCCATCCCACTCCTGCTTCACCATTTCTACTGATGCAAAATCCAGTGTCACACAATGACGGGTCTTTCAGCCAATGAATAATAGAGGGACTATCCGTAGGAGGTCCAAAGTCCGGATCCGATTCTGGAGTCCCAAAATACCTCCACGGAGGCTGGGAAATCGATATTCTCAGCTTCGCCCTTCGAACGCTCCTCAATGCCACAGCCAAAGCCACGGCTCCGGGCGCCCCTGTCTCCGGATTCCGGGCATAGACGACGGCAAAGTTGGAGATGATGTTGGCCAGAATGCCGATGCTGTTCAGGAAGCGGATGGCGGCCAGACTCCACGGCGTCCACTGGCCCGCCAACACTGCCACCAAGCGCAGGCCGATCGTCATCACCACCCAACTGCAGCCCCCAGCCTCCCTCATCCTCCCCTCAACCTACCCCATCCCTCTGCCCCCCAACTTGCTCACGTAGAGCAGCAGGAGGATGCGCTGGGACTTGGCGAAGCGCCTTCGCTGCAGCCCTGCGTGGGAGTAGAGGGCTGGCTGGCTGCTGCCGCCCATCACCGCATTGCTCCTCAATCAGCCAGCAGAGGGCGATGCTAATATCACCTCTCCCAGGAGACAGGACCGCTATCCTATCACCGCGGTCCTGCCCCCTGGGATAGGTGATAGTAGCATCGGCCTCTCAGAATTCAGGTGCTCAGCCAATAAAGGCCCAGAGAAGGGCTGGCCCAACCGAAGTGTGTGAGGACACTGCAGAGTAGGATGCCCAGCGCCCAGGCTCAGGTGCAGCAGGAGCACGCAAAGGTTGAAGAAACTCCAAGGGCTGTACTCTATCTCTACTTGGTCTCAAGGTGGGGAGGGACGGAAGGAATAGGTGATAGAAGGCTTTTCGCTCAAGGTAATAGATGAGCGTCATTTCGCAGAACGGCCCCAGAAGGCTCTTTCTTCGAAAAGCCAATCCGCCTAGGCCAGTCAGCAGGCCGAGCAGCAGAGCCCCAGTGCTCCAGCGGCCTACGTAGCTGCCGTCGTCGTATCTGAGCAAATGGAGCAGTCCGATTGGGGCCTGATGCCAAACTCTGATGGCCCACTCCAGGTGGCGCATGGGGAAGCGGGTGAAGAGGAGGCGATCCACGGCCACCGCGAAGAGGAGGCAGGCAGAGCTGGCCATGCAGGCCTGGCTGGGCAGGGAGTGGAGCAGCAGACAGGCCCACGCGCTCTGCTCCCCCACTCCCGCCCACAGCCAGACCAGCTGGTACAGGGACCTGTTCAATTCACCAAACCTTGAATTCATCAATCTTTGAATTCAAAGATTGGTGGATGGAATTCGTCAATCTTTGAATTCAAAGATTGATGAATGGAATTCGTCAATCTTTGAATTCATCAATCTTTGAATTCAAATATTGATGAATGCAATTGGTCAATCTTTGAATTCATCAATCTTTGAAATCAAAGATTGATAAATGGAATTCGTCAATCTTTGAATTCATCAATCTTTGAATTCAAAGATTGGTGAATAATGGAATTCATCAATCTTGGAATTCATCAATTTTTGAAATCATAGATTGATGAATTCCATTCATCGTCATTGAAGGGAGAGGCAAGGACGAGATGGCCAGGGCAGCGGCCAGAAGGACGTCGGAGAAAGCCAGGGCAGCCAGGAGACGCAGGCTTTTGCAGCCCGCCTCCTTTCACAGCCAGCGGAGCACGCGGCAGAGGTGAAGGTTGAAGAATGCGGCCAGGAGACCAGCAACTAGGCGGAAGATATGCGCCCCGCTTTCAAGGCCTTGGAGGAGCTCTAGGCGAGCCCTGCTGGAGTTTATCGGCGTGTGCATCGTATTGCCTGGCTGTTGGGATCAAATCATGTTGGCCTTCGAGTTTCTGAGATTGAAGAAGCGTGTCCTGGCAACGGAGTCCTGATAGAACGCCGTAGGCTGGGCAGCTGCTGAGTGGAAAGTCTTTTTCTAATTTCATTTCAGAACGTTTTTGTGTTTTCTTCACCCGCTAACCTTGGTTTACTCAATACAGTCCTAAATTATGGCTTTTACGATAGCAAAGTTATAAAATATGATAATTCTATAAAAGCTATTCTTTATCTATCTTTTTTAAAGGTTTCATCTAGTTGCTCCGACAATTCTGTTTCCAAGTCTTTGTGACTCTGAAAAAGCAAAGTAGACGATGAAATAAGCAAACGGCAAAGTAGATAAGCGAAAGCATCGGGATAACAGGGGAGAACAATCCAACCTAGTTCAGTGCTGCATCACGCCTCATTTCCTTCCAAAGACGGCCAATAGCCACTGGGCACACTTGCGGACTGCTGGGGGGAAAGAATGGGGGCTGGATGGTAAGGAAAGCAGATGGAATCAGACATCGCGCATGGCCCGGAGAACATCGTCGATTTTGAGGATGGAGCGAACGGTCTCGGTGGCCAGGCGAATGGCACTGGTGGACACCAACAGCGGCTGCACCACGTTCTCCTCCAGGATGTTCGTCACATAGCCCTGCAACCCCATGCCTCTCTATTTTCTGCATCTTTCCAGACAGAGTCGGAAGAGTAGGACATTTCTTGTACAGCATTATTAATCTAAATTTTGTCTTTTGTCAAATGCTCATAAATTAGGACATACGAGTGTTTCTGAAGAGATGTGAAAAAAGACAAAATTTAGAGCCTCTCTATATTTTGGGACCTATCCCAATTCCATTCATTGGATGATATCCAGCCTACAGCATCCTAACTACTTCGTGGGACTTAGTTATGTAGATTTTGCATCTTTTTGGGTTACCTGGAGTCATTTTATGCTGAAAATATATGAGGAATGAGTGCCGACAATTTTCCATTCCTGAGGAATGACCATTTTCCATTCCTCAACTATTAAATGTCAAATATTGCCAAATTTCAATTGAAAATTGGCAAAACAAAGTTCATTTCTGCACTCACTGCATCACTAGCTTTCGATTGATACCCATTGGATGTGTTTTTGATTAGAAATGGAAAAGTCGAAAAAAATTTGTTCCAGTCTTAATTTTCACTAAGTACGTAGTTAAGGCTCAGACCATTTATTCAGGATAGTTAATATTGCATTAATCTGAACATGAATGATATCCAGCCTACAGCATCCTAACTACTTCGTGGGACTTAGTTATGTAGATTTTGCATCTTTTTGGGTTACCTGGAGTCATTTTATGCTGAAAATATATGAGGAATGAGTGCCGACAATTTTCCATTCCTGAGGAATGACCATTTTCCATTCCTCAACTATTAAATGTCAAATATTGCCAAATTTCAATTGAAAATTGGCAAAACAAAGTTCATTTTTGCACACACTGCATCACTAGCTTTCGATTGATACCCATTGGATGTGTTTTTGATTAGAAATGGAAAAGTCAAAAAAAATTTGTTCCAGTCTTAATTTTCACTAAGTACGTAGTTAAGGCTCAGACCATTTATTCAGGATAGTTAATATTGCATTAATCTGAACATGAATGATATCCAGCCTACAGCATCCTAACTACTTCGTGGGACTTAGTCATGTAGATTTTGCATCTTTTTGGGTTACCTGGAGTCATTTTATGCTGAAAATATATGAGGAATGAGTGGCAACAATTTTCCATTCCTGAGGAATGACCATTTTCCATTCCTCAACTATTAAATGTCAAATTTTGCCAAATTTCAATTGAAAATTGGCAAAACAAAGTTCATTTCTGCACTCACTGCATCACTAGCTTTCGATTGATACCCATTGGATGTGTTTTTGATTAGAAATGGAAAAGTCGAAAAAAATTTGTTCCAGTCTTAATTTTCACTAAGTACGTAGTTAAGGCTCAGACCATTTATTCAGGATAGCTAATATTGCATTAATCTGAACATGAATGATATCCAGCCTACAGCATCCTAACTACTTCGTGGGACTTAGTTATGTAGATTTTGCATCTTTTTGGGTTACCTGGAGTCATTTTATGCTGAAAATATATGAGGAATGAGTGCCGACAATTTTCCATTCCTGAGGAATGACCATTTTCCATTCCTCAACTATTAAATGTCAAATTTTGCCAAATTTCAATTGAAAATTGGCAAAACAAAGTTCATTTCTGCACTCACTGCATCACTAGCTTTCGATTGATACCCATTGGATGTGTTTTTGATTAGAAATGGAAAAGTCGAAAAAAATTTGTTCCAGTCTTAATTTTCACTAAGTACGTAGTTAAGGCTCAGACCATTTATTCAGGATAGTTAATATTGCATTAATCTGAACATGAATGATATCCAGCCTAAAGCATCCTAACTACTTCGTGGGACTTAGTTATGTAGATTTTGCATCTTTTTGGGTTACCTGGAGTCATTTTATGCTGAAAATATATGAGGAATGAGTGCCAACAATTTTCCTTTCCTGAGGAATGACCATTTTCCATTCCTCAACTATTAAATGTCAAATTTTGCCAAATTTCAATTGAAAATTGGCAAAACAAAGTTCATTTCTGCACTCACTGCATCACTAGCTTTCGATTGATACCCATTGGATGTGTTTTTGATTAGAAATGGAAAAGTCGAAAAAAATTTGTTCCAGTCTTAATTTTCACTAAGTACGTAGTTAAGGCTCAGACCATTTATTCAGGATAGTTAATATTGCATTAATCTGAACATGAATGATATCCAGCCTACAGCATCCTAACTACTTCGTGGGACTTAGTTATGTAGATTTTGCATCTTTTTGGGTTACCTGGAGTCATTTTATGCTGAAAATATATGAGGAATGAGTGCCGACAATTTTCCATTCCTGAGGAATGACCATTTTCCATTCCTCAACTATTAAATGTCAAATTTTGCCAAATTTCAATTGAAAATTGGCAAAACAAAGTTCATTTCTGCACTCACTGCATCACTAGCTTTCGATTGATACCCATTGGATGTGTTTTTGATTAGAAATGGAAAAGTCGAAAAAAGTTGTTCCAGTCTTAATTTTCACTAAGTACGTAGTTAAGGCTCAGACCATTTATTCAGGATAGTTAATATTGCATTAATCTGAACATGAATGATATCCAGCCTACAGCATCCTAACTACTTCGTGGGACTTAGTTATGTAGATTTTGCATCTTTTTGGGTTACCTGGAGTCAATTCATGCTGAAAATATATGAGGAATGAGTGCCGAAAATTTTCCATTCCTGAGGAATGAGTGCCGAAAATTTTCCATTCCTGAGGAATAAGTGCCAAAAATTTTCCATTCCTGAGGAATGAGTGCCAAAAATTTTCCATTCCTCAAAAAAAGGGCGAAAATTGGGTTTTTTTCAGAAAACTTGTGTCGACGGCCCCAAAAATGAAAACGACGCAGAACGAGTGGCACCATTCGACGCAGAATTGTCCATTACGTAACCCTATGTAGTTAGTTTCATACTTTTTCAACAAAATTTTGGAGAAAACGTAGAAGAAATGCAAAAAATTTAGCCGAGGAATGGAAATATGGGGAACAGGAATGGAAAATTGAGGAACAGGAATGGAAATATGTTCCTGTTCCGGAACAGGAATGGAATTGCAGTCTTCGGCTCCACGTCCTCCCGCTCCACGTCCTTCACCACCATGATCTCAAAACCCTCTCTGCCTTCGTCCCACCACCCGAGCACCCATCTAGACTGCACCCAACCTTCATCTTGGCCAGGAAGTGAAGGCTCATGTCGTTCACGGCGTCGCGGAGGATGGACTTCTGGATCAGCAGCACATTGCAGCCAGCCTTCTTAATAGCCTGCAGGTGACATTTTGATTAGGCGCCTAGCTTCTCCGGAAGAGAGCGGGGTAGAAAAGGCTACATTTTATCTAGAGGACAGTTACAGTTAGCTGGAGGACAAGAACTGTACACCTGTCCTCTAGATAACTGTAACTGTCCTCTAGATAAACTGTATATCCTGGTAGAGAGGGGACCTTGCAGATGTTGAGGAGGTAGGCACGCTCCTCGCGCAGGGCCCGGTCCATGGCGGTGTAGTCCTGGATGACCACGGTGTTCTCCTTGTCCGTCTTCGGGGGGCTCAGTTGGAACTGGATGAGCCCGATCTTGGCCTTCTCCACGCGCGTGGGGGCCCCGGGCGCGCCGGAACTCTTCTGGTCGAACAGGGCCCCTTCCACCTGTCCCCTTCCATATATCATGAGGCAGAAGGGAAGGGGCTGGAAGGGCTCTACCAGTTCGGAGTCCTCCACGATGCCGCCGAGCTTGCGGAGGATCTTGATGCGCTTCAGGTCCACGTCCGTGTCCTTGGCCACGTCCACGATGCTGCGCACTGCTTGCACAGCCATCGGCGCCAGTAGGTACGCAGCCTGACTGACCTGCAAGCAGCCGAGGACCTCAAACGGCCTATTTGGTGGGAGGAGAAGAGGACCATCTTGGAGTTGAGGCTGGTGGCGGCGATCTTGGTGAGGAGCTCCGTGTCGGCCAGGTCCACGGGGGTGGCCATGCTGTCCAGCACCTTCTCGGCGGCTAAGGCAGCCCGCTGGAAGGCCTCCGAGATGGCCGTCGCGTGGATGCCGCGCTGGAGCAGGCGCTCGGCGGCGTCCAGCAGAGAACCGGCCAGTACGACCACGGATGTCGTTCCATCACCGGCCGCCACGTCCTGCTCGGGAAGCCCATTTGAGGAAGAGAGGAGGAAAGAGGGAGATGGAGGAGGGCGGGAGGAGGAGGGAAGAAGGAGAAATGGGAAGGAGGAAGGAGAGAGGAGGGGGAGGAAAAGATGGAGGGAGGCGAGAAAGGAGAAGCAGGAAGGTTAGTGAGGAGGGATGCAGGGGAAATGGGAGGGAGAAAGGAGAAGGAGGAGGGAGGAAGAGAAGGGGGAAAAGAAGAAAGAATAGAGGAGGCGGAGGAGAAAGGGTACCTGGGCATGGGAGAGTTCGACGAGCATGCGAGCGCAGGGATGGTTGACTTTGATCTGCTCCAGGATGGTGGCGCCGTCGTTGGTGATGCTCACATCCCCGTTGGCCGCCTGGATCATCTTGTCCATCCCTGCAAAGGCAAGTCAGGGGTGAGGAGGAGGCAAGGGGGGAGGGGAAAATGAGGCCTTTGGGTCCCAGAGAGGTGCGAATCATGTCCGCGACGGCCTTGGCGGCGGTCATGTTGGAGTGGCGGACGGCATCCGGCTTGTCCTTGTCCTTGAAGGCTCCGGCTTTGGCCTTCCCGGCTCCACTCACTGCCTTGGCTGCGGATCCACTAGTCATCCTACACTACTAGCCTTAGCTGCCTCTTCTGTCTGAAACTAAAATAGCGAACCTTAATGAGAACTATGAGGATATCGATTGCAAAGTATTGGTGGATGTGGAGAGTTTAGTTGCTAGGATTAGGGGAGCAGGAAATAGGCAGGGGAAGTATTGGGTGTAGGAGGCAGAAAGTCCATGAATAGAGATCGCGCAGAAGCTGGTTAGGAATTCATCATCCTCTGGAAGCTTCCTTCGCTCCGCACCCGGCAACTGCTAAACTGCGCGCAAAATAGCCTTCCCTCTCGAAACTGTTTATTCATCAAACATGATTCGTGATTCGTATTTCAAGATAAACGTCTAACCCAATCGGATTCATGTGAGCTGGAAACAAAGTTTTATAGCTTTTAAGCCTTAAAAGTATAGAGTTCTATTTATTGATCATTGTCTGCTTTTAATTAAAATTGGATTCGACTGTCTCACCCCTTATCTATTTCTGATTTCAATCTTCGATATCCATGCATCAACTTTCGAGCTATAATGTGTGATAGTGCAGAAGTGGGCTGGCATTCATGGTTATAGGTGTGTCCAGGTTGTTAATAGATTACTTTTAAGCATTCCACATTGTCCATTAAATGAGTGAAAAAAATATGAAATTTTGTTGAAATATTTAAGCTCTTGAATACTTCAAAACGCAATGCAAACGAGTTAAAACAAGCCGAAATCTAATTTCCCTTGTCCATTATTTTGCCTTTACGTTCTCCTCCAGGCTTACTGTGATTACCTAAAACGTGAATCATCACAATTCTCACTTTAAGACAAACATTGTTGCTATTAATTTTTCTCACAGACTTCTGGAGTAAAAATAAATCAATCAAACAATCAAGTTTATATGAAAACAAAGCTTAATTTGACGTAATTCTTTATTCAGCAGGACACAGATTCCATACCCCCATTTTATTTACTCTCAATTTCTGTGCCTGCCAAACAACGTCCTTCTTCCTTTTTGAATGTGAACCGGCCAAAATTTTGGAGGCTTTATCTCATCATCCAATTATCAAAACTGCAGCGTCAATGTCCCTCCAAGGCTGCATCCTCAGCGACTGTTTGTTTGGCTAATTCTGTCATCCAAGTTTTTTGGTCGATAGTCTATCAAACGGTCGGGAAGTGCTTGCAATAAATCAGCATGGCAGTATGTCTCTTACCTAGCAACCACAAGCACAATACTGTAAGGTGAATACGGTGTCGTAAAAAATGCACCTTTTCTCTAGCTTCCAAGCTCTCAGCCAACGGCAGTATTCATGATCCACAATTAGTAGCTCTGCCTAAGAGAGCAAAGGAGCACAAGCCATGATCCCTGACCCTTGGGTATGGAAGCATCGCTGCTGCTGCTGTTGCTGCGGCTGCTACGGCCCTGCCCGCGTCTTTCTGGTGGCACCAACATTCTGGTGGCCCAGTCGTAGCAGTCGGCCGATTGCAGAGCGTAGCCTTGGCCATCGGCATCTTGGGCCTCGGCGGCGGCGCCTTTGGGCTTCTCCGCAACCTCATCGCACTCTGCAGTTGCACTCCACTTCATTCATATCCCTACAGGGTGATCCAAGCACCAGGAAACACTCACTTTGATCAGCTGTGAAATTAAATCAGCGGCGAGATTCTTACTCCAGCTAGAAGTCATATTAAAGCTGATCAAAGTGAGAGTTTCCTGGTGCTTGGATCACCCTGAAAGAAGCCCTTTGAAGGGGCTTCGCAGATCTATGAGTATGGCCTATTCACCATACAGACTCGGAGACGGCGACGGGAGCAGTGGCTGGGAGTTTGGTGGCTGCACAGATTGGCCTATTGATCAACGGGCTTCTGGTCTTCGCCATCCTCCTCGACTGCCCCGCTCTCACTCTGCCCTGGCTCGTAGTTCAGGTTCCTCACCAGCTCATTCTCTTCCTCGCCCCTATCTATCACCTCTCTCACCCCTCCACCTATTGTCATCCACTCTTGAGGCGATGTTCCTGCTGCTGTGCATAATGATACTGACAGCTGGCGTCAAACCCGTCATCACCAATCCTGATTACTACCTGTACTACCTGGAGCAGACCTCCCAGACTGACGAGCGGAAATATTGGATAGTCATGGTCATCCTATTTTTTCAATTTTTTGCATTGAGAGTGGGGCAATGTTTGCATAAAAATTATATTGGGAATCGAAACAATGTATTCTCGGCGGTCGCCAAGAGATGCGGGGCCTCGTTTCAAAATACCACCCCGATGAATCACTTCAAGCCGAAATTCAACTGATTTAATTCAAAAACCATAAATCCTGCTGCTGTGCATAATGATACTGACAGCTGGCGAATTTTTGTTCGAATTTTTGAAACATCAAATTTTAGCATCAAGATCAATAAACAACAAACATATCTTAAATTCCGATTTATAGCTTCAAGATACCACCTAGACAGATCTTCATGCCAAGTTTCAGCTATTTTTATTAAAAACCATGAATTTATGCTTGTTCAAACTCTTGAAACATTACTAATTTAGAATTTCTGTTTGCACGAAACCGAGGCAGGGAAAGCAAGGCTCCTTTCATGAGCAAGGAGGATTGGATGTGCTGCAGGGCATAATGGCCGCTTGGATTGCGGCAGTGGGGCTGTGTCTGGTGCTGGGTGTCTGGCTTTTCCGTGTCGTCAAGACCGCCCGCACCTTCCTTCTTGAACAGGCCCACGCTGTCGCTAACATGAAACCAGGTTTTACCCATTTGAAACTGGTACGCAGTGATCATTAATTTTAATCAACTTTAATCAATTTTATCGAACTTTTTTCTTCAACTTTTAATCAATTTTATCAACATTAGAAAACAGTTTGGGCGGCTGGCAGCATATTGACAGTTAGTATGTGCTTTGCAATGTTTTATCGGCATAAAAGTTAATAATGGAATTTATCTGCGCTGTAGCCAGGAAGCAGTTGAATAAATATTTATGGAAAGTAGCAAATGTTGATGTGTAGCAGGTCAAAGCAGGTCAAAATTTTCCAACGCCGAATGAATCTTCTATTTCTCTTCTGATAAATTTCATTCTAATAATAAAATATTTTTTAAATGACAATAATGAGTCGTGGCGCACTGAGTCCAAAACATTGGTTGATAACATTGTCACCTGATTGTTTGTTTCATGAAAAAAGAAGCCGGCAAAAAACCATGGTTTTTAAAAAAACAGCTTAAATTTGGCGCGTAGGTTTTTATAATGGTATCTTGAAGCAAAGCGAAATTTAAAAGAAACAAAGCCGCTGTAAGCTCAAATTTGACCCCCCACCTTAAATTTACTTGCCTGTGATTTAGTAGAATTTACGTTGGTAGGTTTACAATATCCAAATCTCTTTGCGCTGCTCTGGCTGATTTGCTCTTGTCTGTGCAATGCAGCGCATTTTTAAGAAAATAACAATTCAATAAAACAAGGAATTCCCGGCTGTCGCCAAGAGATGCTATTCCAAGTTCCAAAGTTCCAAGCAATATGCAATGTTCAAGCTCTGATGCAAGCAATATGCTCAAGCTACGAGACAAATTTTCGTAACTGCAAATTTGCTTGTTCCCTTTTTCGCTCAAATATCGCAACTGCGAAGGTTTTACTTGCAAAGCCTCAAAACTGGGCTGTGTTCTGCCTTGTGGAGGCCCAATATCTGTCTAAAAATGAAGTTCTCCATTACGACTCCGAGCAGATCAATTGTCCAGGCACTCAAAGTTCCAATCAAAGGAAAATCCACATAAAACCAGCAAAATAGAATTAGCAGAGCGGCAGAAGCCATATGAATAGACTGAAAACAATTTGGGTTGAGGGAAGGAGTTTTGGCAGGAGGGAGAATCTAAGCGTCCCAGATGACAAACTCAGGAAAGAAAAGGGAACATTTGGTCGTCATCAGCGCTGAGGCTCAAGAGCTCGATGGACTGCAGAGGGGCGCCGCGGGAGAGGAAGAACTGCAAGAGCTGACGCATGCGCCGTTGGCCCAGTGGCTTTGGCCAATTGATGAGCCAGGAGGTCAGCTGGCCCATGTTGCTCCCCAACGCCCTGAAGGAGGAAAGAAAAGGGAACATTTGGTCGTCATCAGCGCTGAGGCTCAAGAGCTCGATGGACTGCAGAGGGGCGCCGCGGGAGAGGAAGAACTGCAAGAGCTGACGCATGCGCCGTTGGCCCAGTGGCTTTGGCCAATTGATGAGCCAGGAGGTCAGCTGGCCCATGTTGCTCCCCAACGCCCTGAAGGAGGAAAGAAAAGGGAACATTTGGTCGTCATCAGCGCTGAGGCTCAAGAGCTCGATGGACTGCAGAGGGGCGCCGCGGGAGAGGAAGAACTGCAAGAGCTGACGCATGCGCCGTTGGCCCAGTGGCTTTGGCCAATTGATGAGCCAGGAGGTCAGCTGGCCCATGTTGCTCCCCAACGCCCTGAAGGAGGAAAGAAAAGGGAACATTTGGTCGTCATCAGCGCTGAGGCTCAAGAGCTCGATGGACTGCAGAGGGGCGCCGCGGGAGAGGAAGAACTGCAAGAGCTGACGCATGCGCCGTTGGCCCAGTGGCTTTGGCCAATTGATGAGCCAGGAGGTCAGCTGGCCCATGTTGCTCCCCAACGCCCTGAAGGAGGAAAGAAAAGGGAACATTTGGTCGTCATCAGCGCTGAGGCTCAAGAGCTCGATGGACTGCAGAGGGGCGCCGCGGGAGAGGAAGAACTGCAAGAGCTGACGCATGCGCCGTTGGCCCAGTGGCTTTGGCCAATTGATGAGCCAGGAGGTCAGCTGGCCCATGTTGCTCCCCAACGCCCTGAAGGAGGAAAGAAAAGGGAACATTTGGTCGTCATCAGCGCTGAGGCTCAAGAGCTCGATGGACTGCAGAGGGGCGCCGCGGGAGAGGAAGAACTGCAAGAGCTGACGCATGCGCCGTTGGCCCAGTGGCTTTGGCCAATTGATGAGCCAGGAGGTCAGCTGGCCCATGTTGCTCCCCAACGCCCTGAAGGAGGAAAGAAAAGGGAACATTTGGTCGTCATCAGCGCTGAGGCTCAAGAGCTCGATGGACTGCAGAGGGGCGCCGCGGGAGAGGAAGAACTGCAAGAGCTGACGCATGCGCCGTTGGCCCAGTGGCTTTGGCCAATTGATGAGCCAGGAGGTCAGCTGGCCCATGTTGCTCCCCAACGCCCTGAAGGAGGAAAGAAAAGGGAACATTTGGTCGTCATCAGCGCTGAGGCTCAAGAGCTCGATGGACTGCAGAGGGGCGCCGCGGGAGAGGAAGAACTGCAAGAGCTGACGCATGCGCCGTTGGCCCAGTGGCTTTGGCCAATTGATGAGCCAGGAGGTCAGCTGGCCCATGTTGCTCCCCAACGCCCTGAAGGAGGAAAGAAAAGGGAACATTTGGTCGTCATCAGCGCTGAGGCTCAAGAGCTCGATGGACTGCAGAGGGGCGCCGCGGGAGAGGAAGAACTGCAAGAGCTGACGCATGCGCCGTTGGCCCAGTGGCTTTGGCCAATTGATGAGCCAGGAGGTCAGCTGGCCCATGTTGCTCCCCAACGCCCTGAAGGAGGAAAGAAAAGGGAACATTTGGTCGTCATCAGCGCTGAGGCTCAAGAGCTCGATGGACTGCAGAGGGGCGCCGCGGGAGAGGAAGAACTGCAAGAGCTGACGCATGCGCCGTTGGCCCAGTGGCTTTGGCCAATTGATGAGCCAGGAGGTCAGCTGGCCCATGTTGCTCCCCAACGCCCTGAAGGAGGAAAGAAAAGGGAACATTTGGTCGTCATCAGCGCTGAGGCTCAAGAGCTCGATGGACTGCAGAGGGGCGCCGCGGGAGAGGAAGAACTGCAAGAGCTGACGCATGCGCCGTTGGCCCAGTGGCTTTGGCCAATTGATGAGCCAGGAGGTCAGCTGGCCCATGTTGCTCCCCAACGCCCTGAAGGAGGAAAGAAAAGGGAACATTTGGTCGTCATCAGCGCTGAGGCTCAAGAGCTCGATGGACTGCAGAGGGGCGCCGCGGGAGAGGAAGAACTGCAAGAGCTGACGCATGCGCCGTTGGCCCAGTGGCTTTGGCCAATTGATGAGCCAGGAGGTCAGCTGGCCCATGTTGCTCCCCAACGCCCTGAAGGAGGAAAGAAAAGGGAACATTTGGTCGTCATCAGCGCTGAGGCTCAAGAGCTCGATGGACTGCAGAGGGGCGCCGCGGGAGAGGAAGAACTGCAAGAGCTGACGCATGCGCCGTTGGCCCAGTGGCTTTGGCCAATTGATGAGCCAGGAGGTCAGCTGGCCCATGTTGCTCCCCAACGCCCTGAAGGAGGAAAGAAAAGGGAACATTTGGTCGTCATCAGCGCTGAGGCTCAAGAGCTCGATGGACTGCAGAGGGGCGCCGCGGGAGAGGAAGAACTGCAAGAGCTGACGCATGCGCCGTTGGCCCAGTGGCTTTGGCCAATTGATGAGCCAGGAGGTCAGCTGGCCCATGTTGCTCCCCAACGCCCTGAAGGAGGAAAGAAAAGGGAACATTTGGTCGTCATCAGCGCTGAGGCTCAAGAGCTCGATGGACTGCAGAGGGGCGCCGCGGGAGAGGAAGAACTGCAAGAGCTGACGCATGCGCCGTTGGCCCAGTGGCTTTGGCCAATTGATGAGCCAGGAGGTCAGCTGGCCCATGTTGCTCCCCAACGCCCTGAAGGAGGAAAGAAAAGGGAACATTTGGTCGTCATCAGCGCTGAGGCTCAAGAGCTCGATGGACTGCAGAGGGGCGCCGCGGGAGAGGAAGAACTGCAAGAGCTGACGCATGCGCCGTTGGCCCAGTGGCTTTGGCCAATTGATGAGCCAGGAGGTCAGCTGGCCCATGTTGCTCCCCAACGCCCTGAAGGAGGAAAGAAAAGGGAACATTTGGTCGTCATCAGCGCTGAGGCTCAAGAGCTCGATGGACTGCAGAGGGGCGCCGCGGGAGAGGAAGAACTGCAAGAGCTGACGCATGCGCCGTTGGCCCAGTGGCTTTGGCCAATTGATGAGCCAGGAGGTCAGCTGGCCCATGTTGCTCCCCAACGCCCTGAAGGAGGAAAGAAAAGGGAACATTTGGTCGTCATCAGCGCTGAGGCTCAAGAGCTCGATGGACTGCAGAGGGGCGCCGCGGGAGAGGAAGAACTGCAAGAGCTGACGCATGCGCCGTTGGCCCAGTGGCTTTGGCCAATTGATGAGCCAGGAGGTCAGCTGGCCCATGTTGCTCCCCAACGCCCTGAAGGAGGAAAGAAAAGGGAACATTTGGTCGTCATCAGCGCTGAGGCTCAAGAGCTCGATGGACTGCAGAGGGGCGCCGCGGGAGAGGAAGAACTGCAAGAGCTGACGCATGCGCCGTTGGCCCAGTGGCTTTGGCCAATTGATGAGCCAGGAGGTCAGCTGGCCCATGTTGCTCCCCAACGCCCTGAAGGAGGAAAGAAAAGGGAACATTTGGTCGTCATCAGCGCTGAGGCTCAAGAGCTCGATGGACTGCAGAGGGGCGCCGCGGGAGAGGAAGAACTGCAAGAGCTGACGCATGCGCCGTTGGCCCAGTGGCTTTGGCCAATTGATGAGCCAGGAGGTCAGCTGGCCCATGTTGCTCCCCAACGCCCTGAAGGAGGAAAGAAAAGGGAACATTTGGTCGTCATCAGCGCTGAGGCTCAAGAGCTCGATGGACTGCAGAGGGGCGCCGCGGGAGAGGAAGAACTGCAAGAGCTGACGCATGCGCCGTTGGCCCAGTGGCTTTGGCCAATTGATGAGCCAGGAGGTCAGCTGGCCCATGTTGCTCCCCAACGCCCTGAAGGAGGAAAGAAAAGGGAACATTTGGTCGTCATCAGCGCTGAGGCTCAAGAGCTCGATGGACTGCAGAGGGGCGCCGCGGGAGAGGAAGAACTGCA